>JANTPZ010129442.1:0-19457 GCA_025593235.1 Vachellia pachyceras
TTCGATGTATAAAAAAATAATTATACATTTAAACGATTATAAAAATGATTAAATTTTAAAATATAAAAATGATTATATTTAATAATTCAATTTTAAGTGTTTTTAACAAGATTTAAGTGTATAATCAGCTTTTAAATTTGATAAATTAAAATTTTCTATTAAATGAAATTAATAATATTATGATAAAATAACTAAAAATACACATTTTTAAATTTAAAGGTTTGAAACGAAACTTAACATAAATTTAAAAAATTAAATATATTTTAGCCTTAAATATTTTTGATAGAATTTTAATATTAAATTTTGTTTGTACTAAATACTCTACTTTTTTAAAAGAAAAGGATAAATTCTTTTTTATGTAAATTGAGTATTCTAATGTATTTTTATATTTTAAAAAATATAAGAGGAATGCCTCCAAAACAAACCCTATGTGTGTTTAGGAATCCATCATGAAGAATGAGTTTACGAATTTCGATATAATTTTATGAATTTTGAGATACTATTATATTGGCTTGTGTGCATCGTTGGGAAAAAGTTTTCCCAAACATGCATTATGTTTGGTTCGAAGGGGGAAATAGGAGGGAATGAAAAGAAGAGATATTGTTTAATGTGAGAATGTTTAATGTGATATTATTTGGTTATATTGAAGGAGAAGGAAATGAACAAGTCCCTAATGATTCCGTGTTTGGTTCAACAGAGGAAATGAATGAAGGTAATGACTAATTTATTATTATACCCTTGTATCCTAGTTCCGTTTTTTTTACTTCTAAATATTTAATATTGAACTTAAACAAATATTCAATTGCTAAAAATATGTTTTTTTCTTCTTCTTTTGATAGCAACGTTACATTTTTACATATGTAATTATCAAATTGAAAATATCACATCACGTTTTTGAAATAAAATTCACTTTGCACATGTAAGAAGACTTTTATTGACAAAAATAAATCTAGTAAAAAGATATTAGACTTGTTGTAAAAAAAATGTTATATTTAGAATTTAAGAATGTTATTAAATCCGTTCTGTTATTTCCCCATTTAAAAAAAAAAAAAAAAAGAGTTGATCAAACGAGCGCGCCGGTCAAAGTTGCTTGGCGCTCTGTTAGATGGGTGGGTTGGTTGTGAATGGGTTGATGGGTAGAGACAGCAGCCAAATCTCTGCTGTTAAACCAAATACACCTTCAGTTTGATATTTTTAAAAAATGAAATAAATTTTTTAATTATATATAACATATATTTTAAAATAATATATTATGTTATATATCATTTATGAGTCAGTTAAATTAATTTAAAAAATGTTAAAAATATATCGGTTAATTAACTTCTTTAATAGTTAAAAAGTTAAATGTCTATTATATTTATTAAAACAAAAGGTGAAATAATCTAATCTCAGTACAATATTATTGATACCATTATTTTATGTATCAATCAATACGTTACAGGGTAATTATATTAAAAATTAAAAACTAGAGATAAAATATATTAAGAAAATTAATCTTTTGATTTTTAATTTTTACTTTAATTATAACTTAGTCCCTTAATTATATTCGGTTCAACCTTAGTTTTTGAATTGTTGGTTCATGTATAATTCGATCTCCCAGAGGTGAATCAAAAATTCAACGATTAAGTCGCACCGTAAATAAATAAAAAATTCAAAGATTAAATCGCAACAACTCATATTCGAAAAATTAAATTACAATTTGAGTTAAAAGTTAAATGATAAAACAAATTTATTTACAAAACACATTAAGAGTTTGTTTGAAATTAATTTTAAAAATAGCTTTTACAGATTTCGAGGTAAAACCTAGGTTTTAAAAAGTGATTTATGTTCGTGAAGATATTAGCTTTTACAGATTTCGAGACAAAAAGTTGGTAGGAAAGAGAAAAGAAAAAAAATAAAAAGTAGGAAAGATGAAAGAGAAGAAAGAAAAAGTAGGAAAGATGACAGAGTGAGGAAAAATTAGGAAAGAGAAAAAAGGAGAAAAGTAGGAAAAAGGAAAGATTAAAAAGTAGAAAAAAAGAAAAAATGGGAAAGATAAAATCTAAGTTTTAAACTGAGATTTTGTAACCAAAATAGCTATGGAAAAAAAATTTACTCAGTTCTAAGGTAAAATCTAGATTTTAATATCAAATCTAAAAAATTTTACCCTAGGACCGTTGGATTTGGAGTAAGACTATCCTTCTAACCAGTCGCTCACACGTGGGTAATGGTCAGTTCACCTTCTATAGCCACCTAACCCTCTTTTTCATAGGACAGCTACCTCTGTATGCCACCTTCTCAAACCAGTTCCTGCCCATCTTCACTTGCATTAAATGTCCATCCCTTTCAAGTAAATCACAAGTCGTTTTATTTTACCAAAAAAAAAAAACTGAGTTGTCCTGTGGAGGTTTTCCCAGACTTAGAACATAAACCGAACTTTATTTATATATCACCTATTAATAAAATTCTCATATTCATAATGAAATTTAAATTTACAGTATTTTGGTTTATGAGTCAACCAGTTGCATGTGCTAATATTAACCTTGTTTCAAGTAAAAAAACATCTTATATGGCCTATAAAAGGGGTTTAACTTCTATCATTTTCTTTTAAAGAATTACATTCATCCCTAAACCAAAAGAAATTGATGGTGGAGATTTAATATTTTCTATAATTAGTATTGTAAATTTAAGTAAATAAATTTAAACTATTAAAATATGATCTACATGATTTGTAATTGCAATATATACAAGATAACAAAATTTTTAACTTATAAACTATTATAATAAGAATTTTATAAAATATTAAATCTCTATCATTTGATTTAGATGGAAATGAGATTTTGATAAGAAAATAAAAAAGATGAAAAGGAGAGAAGCCAATACTTTGTTTGAGCAGTTCTTTTTTAATGCAATTTAATTGATACTCGACTTTTCAGCCAACCTCCACTCTTGTCCTTGGAGCTGGTAAAGTGGATAAGCCCACCGTTTATAGGTTGGCTCATTGAGGGGTGAGCTCAAATACCCACCTACATATGGGTTGACATTTTTCCAACCCAACCAGTTATACCTCGCCACTTTTTTTTTAAATTTTTTCATATTTTTTACTTGAACTTAAAATATCTTTTTTATTTTTTTAATATATATTTTTATAAATTTAATTTATAAAATTACACCTAATTTAAATATAAAATATTTAATTTAAATTTTAAACAATACGTCTTAAACATATATAATACACTATATAAGAATGAATTTAAACTAAATATAAATCACAAATCAATAGCCCATCACAAGTACGGGCTAAAAAGACCTACATTCAAATAGGTCTCATATCTTGCAACTGAGCTAGTCACGAATTGATGGGTTTAGCACGTTGCTGTACTTGGCCCGACCAAATTATTTTCTCTTATATATTTTTAATTGATAGGCACTAGTTCTTATAATTAATTAGCTCATTTGTCTCATTCATTGCTTTTCCCTCTTTTCTTTTTCATAACATCCAACTAGCCAGCTTGAGAACTCCCCATATTTCACATTCATCTATATATATCTGGATTTTTTCCATTTCAAATTCCAGTTTGATTTTAAATTTTAGCTCAATGGCAGCTCAACTTTAATCTAATTTGACTTAACTATAAAAATATTTTTTAATTCAAGTCAAGTCACTAATAAATTTAATTGACAGTCCAACCGATCGAATTGTCTAATCCAACCCCATCTTCTAAACTATGATTCTTACTTGATGGCTTGAGTACAGACCTTTAATTTATTACAATGCTAGTTAATTTCCCCTTGCAATTTGAAGTTACCATCTATGACGTAGTTACTCTTAAATTATATAAAGAACTTTGGCATGATAATGTATTCTAATTAATTTGCAAATCGTTTGCATTAAAAAAATTGACATGCCTTCTTATAGACTATAACCTGATAAATCAATTGCATATAAAAATGATGAGAAACCACATAATTTTGAACACTTGGCACTATATTCAACATTCCATGTGATATAAAAAATGCATCCAACTACATCAATTATGGATACCCTTTTTTTGTTAACAACTCAAACATGTATAAATGTTCTATATTTTTTTGATGGAAATAGGTTAGACGACTTGTCTAGGTCAGTATTTGTCCTGCTCAGGCCAAATACAAATGGTTTGAAGTTCACAAATCCACAAAACCTACATTCTTTTGATTTTATTTATAAGAAACTCTCAATATATCTTACATAAATCAAGGAAAGTTTTAAACGACGTTCATTCTAGATTAAAATTTAACAATTTTTTTAACTTTATCTGTTATTTAATATCCATTATAGCACATAAAAAAAGTAATACATAATAAATGAAGGGTAAAATCATACATAAGCATGAAAAAATTAATGAGGTGACTAATAAATAGTATTAATAAAACATTTTCTCTTTATTATATAAATAAGACCATAAAAGTATTTAAGAAAGCTTTAATTATGGTGATTGGTATTATTTAGCCTAACATGGGTCAACTACTTTATTTTTTTAATTAAGATATTTAAAAGCATGCATGGCTACCTTGTACTAACATTTATCACTCGTTAGATCAATCTGCACATAAAAGTTACTATGCACATATATATGACATGTTTATTACAATAGAGAAAGAGGATTTTTACCTTGTATTTTGGGTTTTAATTCTTCCTTTTTGTTAAAAATTGTAAATAAATTGATTAGTGAACCATATAAAAGTGAAGGCCAGAAGGAAAAACAGAATAAAGCTGATTTAACTTTAATTTCTGTTGACTATAATAGAAAATAAAAGGGAGAATTACCTTCAAGTTCCAAGTAAGACAAATAAATACAAAATGGTCCCAAATATTCCCTTTTAATACAAAATGGTCCCAAAGATTTACAAAATTACAAAATGGTCCCAGGAATAGCTGCTCGGGTAATAAATGAAGGTTGCTGAGGTTGTATTACAACCCATTTTGTATTAAAGGGGAATATTTGGGACCATTTTGTAAATAAGCCTCTTCCTTGGGACTTCATGGTAATTCACCCAAAATAAAATTACTATGGAAATGGAAGGCAATAAATTATTAGCTCAAGTGGTATCAACTTTAATTTTCCAAATAAGATGTTCATATAATAGACATAATCAAAATATTTTTCTTTTACATCTTTTCCATTTTAATTTCAATAGAGAAGAAATTTGTTGAATGAGTTGTTAAATTCTGGACGGAATGGAATCAACACATATATTGAATATGTTTGACTCAGCGTTTACAGGGTCCAAACACACGTTCAACAGTGTTTTTTATAAAACGAGATAATCTCTTTCATATATTTATCTCGACATACTTAAAAGTGTTTTTTCACCCCGTTCCCAAACGGGCCCTCCGCAAAAAGGGAAAATAAGAAGAAAGTTAGATGTGTTAAGCTCCTACTTTTTTTTAAAAGTTCATATTGAAATATATCACAGGTCATGATTATTTAAAATACAAAAATTGTGATTGAATTTTATAAGTACATATGTTATAATAATCATCAATATGCATATAAATATAAATAAAATCCTTAATAAATTATACTATTTATAATTGATGAACATGTTATATTTTTGGGATAAGCATAGTGGTTTTTTTTTAAATAATCTTGAATATCTCAATTACTTCATTCGAATTTTAATGCAGAGACCAAGCAATTAATTTTCAAAGATTAAAAAAATCAGTAAAGTTAATCAATATTTTTTAAGAAGTACATGACTATTTTTTAAAATATATTATTTAACCATTTTCATTTACATTAAAAATCATTTTGTGAAAACTTCCTTAACGAATGCAATAAAAAGCATAAATCTAAGAGATAAATTGAGTTAAATTTTTCAGGATTAAAATAAAACTTTTATCTAATTTTTACCTTCAAAGGTAAAGGCAGGTGAGAATACAAGTTTAACTTACCACTTTTTTTTTTGTGAGAACAACTACTTTATTTTAATAGTTTATATATTTTGATGGATAAATTGCATTATTTGTAATTTGCAAATAACTTAGCTTATTAAGGTTGTTAGATATTTATGTCATATTAATAGTAATTTTGTGTTGGTAAAAATAGTAATTTTGAATTTTGATCTTCCAAAATATTTTTCTGTGAGAATAAAAATATTAATTATTATAGCTTCCAAACTTTAATTCTTTTTCGTCATGTATTTTTTGGCAGTGAGTCCAAAAATTGTGATTTTGCAAGTGGACCCACAAGAGGATGGTCTTGACTCTTGATCGGACAGTATGGCATGCCAACTTGCCAATTGTCACTCTCTCAATAAATTCAGTTTTCTTTTGGCCAAAAAAAAGATTGACGTTTTCTCTCACGTACGTTCCTTCGGCTCCATTGTAGGCCATCTCCTTTGCAAGAGCCTATTGGCGATTGCATCTAATGTATGTTCTTGATTATTTTCAATGTTAACTAGGATTTAATCCTTGAATTTTTCATTTTTCGGTTGGATTTTTCACAATGTCATCCAATCAACGACTTAATCCTCGATTGAATGTTTCTCTAGGGTTGTGATGTTGGCTGGAACATGGTTATACATTACAATGGCGGATTTCTTTTTTTGTTTGAATGAAGAGTTCGTTACAATTGATGAATTTACAGAATATTCCCAATGTGGCGTCTCCAATTCCAACTTATAGAAGCTTAGAACGATCAAATTTAGTTGATAAGCAATTCTTACTATTCCACGTCTAGGTCATCAGCATTTCTTAACGTTCCATTAATACCTGATTAAAATGCTGTGCCTATTATGTTGTTACAGTGTTTTATTATCAATCGATTCTCGGAAGAGTTAATCAGAATTATTTGTTTATTATGTCCTTGTTTGTGCTTATGATAGTTTGTGTAGTCTTGGAATTGGCCTTTGCTGCTATATATCTTGATAAGGTTGGGCCTCCTCAAAGTTGGTAAAATCCAGAAGTTGTTATTTCAGCTGTCTTTCTTCTTGAATAAACTTCTTTTAGGTGTGTATTAACACTTGACAGTTTAACTTTATATGGCAGAATGTCTGTCAGCTTCACGTTTTGGGATGATTGCGCTGAACCGCAGGACTTGGAGGCCATGTGGAGTATACCAGAAGTGAGCTCTGAATGGTTAAAAGCTGGAGAATCAAAAGGGAAAAGGATTCACCTGTCGCGAGATCCTGATGGACAGCCATATTTGACACAGACTGAAATGAGGGTAAACATATTTATTACTCTACTCAAAATAATGGTTAAGCTTGACGTTGCTTACTGACTATTGTAACTTCTACTTACCATAAGAAATTGACAAACACAAACAATTATGTTTTAAAATTCAAGCTTTCTGCTGGATGCTTAGATGCTACTGATGCCTTTTATTTTTCAAAATTTAATAATATACAAGCGGCTTCTAAAAGTTAAATTTAAAAATTTTATTGTTGCTTGAATCATTTGCATTTCCATTTTGGTTTCTTAGGGGGATATGTTCTCCTCTCCTCCGCCCTTTCACCCCTTTCTTTCTGCCCTCTCAAACTTTTCTTTTATAAGAAGAAAACGAAATTGTTATTTCTTCTTTGCATTGGGCTCATTTTTATACTAATTCAGAAAATGGGTACAGAAAGTTCTGAAATAGCATCCACGTGTTTGATAGATTCAAAATACGCCAGTCAGTGGTTCTTGTAGATTTCTTTATCTTTTTTAATTTTACTTCATTCTCTGTGTGCTTTCAGGCTGTAGCTGACATTGTTATTGGCAGACACTTCCTCTCAAAGATAGATCCTGTATGCCTATTTTATTTTTAAATTTTAAATCATACAATTTCATTATTCATATTGTATTATGAGTGAGAGTGGCCTATAGTCTGATACTAGATTAAATGCAATGAACATTTGAAATGGTTAGATATTTTGGGTGTGTCTTAAGATCACAATGTTGACAAGAATCTGTAAATTTGTATGCCAAATTTTCATTTTTATTCCAGAGTGCATGGCCTCTTCTTCTCCTTAAAGGTTGACATTTTGCCATTTGGTGCAGGCCATGGTTTGTGCTATTGCTGAACTGGAAAGTGATAGGCTCCTCCTGGTTACACGATCTGAGGGTAAATCTAAACAGCGTAGGTTTGGGCTTATGCAACTTATGCCAAATAACTCAGAGTGGTTGATAAGGTACTGGGAAGATGTCATTTGCTTTTTTCATGAAGCTTAAGTTTCTTAACAATGTTTTGTTTCAGTAAAGTTGACTGTAGCTTACAGTGAATTAGGTTCTTCTTCATATCTAGCAGAAGGGAATTCAGATGCCCTATACCGGCCATTTGTAAATGTATATTTTGGTGCTGCTTATATTAAGTGGTTGTCAAATTTTGAGGATACGTAAGTGTCATGTTCTTCATTTTCATCTGGTTGCCATGATGATGTGTTTCTGAAATGTTTTTCCTTGAGAGGCATTGTCTGCAGAGAAAGAAGTGAAGAGTTTATAGTAAGGGCATACAAAGATGGTCCGAAGAAGGCAACTCACAAATCGACTCTGCCCTATTGGAAGCGATATCTTGCAGTTAAAGAAAGTTTTCCATCAAGGTGGTTGCTTCCTTCTTGATAGACTAAAGTTTACTTGAAGAAATTGAACCTTTTTCTTTGTTTGCCATCATCAAGTGATGTATATCTTTTGTGATTTATTTTGACTTCAGCAAATTGTGTGATTTCAATCCAGTCAAAAGAAAAAAAAATATGATTTAAATGAAAGTCTGAAATCCTGCCAGTACTAACATGGGAGACATTTCTAAATAATAATGGTGTATTAAATGAATTAGAATCAATTTGTTGGGTTAGAATAAGTGAGTATTTCAAAATGTCTTGATGTGTTATTACCATTGTGTCTTCTTTGCGCAGAAAATCTGTTGATAATATTCCTTTGCAAACCAATGCTCTTGCTGGATCTCTTTTACCTGCATCAGAAAATTCAGGTCATCTCAACCTTCTGTGAAATGCTTGAATTGCCCTCTTTCTACACTGAATTAATTATGCAAGTCACTAAACAGATTTATGAATGGATAAATGGTTACTGTAGTGGCCCAAATCTTATCTTATGGCAGGTTGTATTCTTGCAGGTATCATTTCCATGATTCCTTATTTCTAATTTACTTGCAAGTTGCAACAATGGCTAGAGGTGTTATTTTTCATATTAAGAAATTGAAAGGGCAAGGGCAAGAACAAGGAGTCCCTGATATAGATGGAAAAACCTAGTAAAAGAACTGGGAATTTAGTTAAAGTCAGGTGAATATTGCTACCTACAGTGCAAATTGTCAATAAAAAACATATATTACCTTGGTGACAGAAAAGAAAATGATCTCCTTCAAATAGTACTTTGATCATTATGTGATGACAGACATAAAGTCAATGGTTGATGATGTTTTTATGGTCTAAGCATCTTACTTGGGTGCTACTAAGCTGGCAAATCTGCTTATCTTTGATGTAGGGACAAATGTTTACACATTATGGGACTCTAGAGCTTCTCCTGAAGACATGGAAGAGATGTGGAATCATCCTGAAGTCCAGAAAGAGTGGATTAAATCTAAAGAGAAAAGGGGACAAGTGCGCTTTTCTCTAGATGAAAAGAACAGACCATATCTTTCTCGGGTGGAAGTGAAGGTATATGTCTATTCATGCAAAATATATCTCTATTATACGAGCAATAAATAGTGAAATTTATATGAATGGTTTTCTTTTCTTTCCCTTTTTTCTTCATCTGCTACATTATGATGGCATAAATAATCCTAATTAAAATAATTCCATTTAGTTTTTAAAATTTCTGGTGCAGTATGATGACTCCATAGAATATGGGAGGGATGGAAACGCACTATCCAAATTGCATAGTTTGTGATATTTGTGGTATTGAGCCAATCATTTGTTGATTTGATTAGGCCTTTTGCCAGATATTTGATGGGATGATTTTCGCTGTTCTAATGTTTGCCGCTATTGACTTAATTGTTTCACTAAAGATGATGTATTATCCTCTGATTTTTACGTCATCCTCTTGATCAAATAATGGTGTTGTTTTTATTCTTTATGCTCATGACATTGAGGAAAAACTTGTAGGCTTTAATTTTAACACAGTAAAGCAAAATCAATATTTTACTTACCTTTATTTACTATTATTTTTCTGTAGTTTGTTTCTTTGTGTAAAAAGGATCTGAAATATTAAAGTGACCTAAAACAAATCAATTGACAATTTACTATGATTGGCCAGTGTGACAAAAGATATAGTTCAATTGAATTGACTCACTGTTAGCAAACGATACAGGGGTACCTCTCTCCTGAATGACTACAATTAGTCTTGAGAAAATTGAAGTAAACAATAACATTTGATTTGTTTAAATTTTGTTTTTCTTTAGCTGGATATAACAAGGGAAATATTGTCATTTTATTTGAAGATGACAGATATGCTGATTGTTACATTCATGTAGTGTTGATGAAATTAGGCTAACAAAAATATGAAGCAAGTCCTTATGACAGCAATTTTTTTTACAGGCAGTAGCCGATATAATTTTATTCAAATACTTCAGTACGAAGGGAATAAAATCTGTAAGTATTTTGCCTGTCCAGAGGAGTTTAATGCTGCGATATTGTAAACACAATGACTCGGATTTTTCTTTTTTTCCATTTTGTGACTGGTTATCAACATTTGCTATCCTTATGTACTTAAAAAGTAGAAGTGAAGGTTTTTTTTTTTGAGTGAGTAGAAGTGAAGTCAATGACACTGAAAAGCAGTCCAAATAACACAGGGCATGTTATAGACATAATCCAAAGAAATTGATGAAGCCAACATAATATCTAATGAGAAATCATAACGAAGAGTTTTCATAATTCAGAAACATATTTGGCTGTTAAAAGTGTATCCATGTAGTGTCATCATGAAAACTGAATGAACCTAGGAAATACTTGCCCCTTTAGTGACCTAATATCCTTTTATGAAATTGTAATTTTTGAGAATTTTTAACGATCAAGGGGACAAGAGATTGCAATTTATCAAGTTTCTTGATTATAATTGTCACAGTCCTGCTTGGTAGATTATATTTCTACTAAACATTGCCAATTTTCACTGATTTTACAGACAGTACTTTGTGCTATTTCGGAGGTTGTCAGCATGCGTTTTTTACATGGCATTGGAGGACGCCCAGGAATAATGGGAATTGACTATTCCACTGCTTTCTGGCTTTATGTGTATGTGTTGAACATATCCATGATTGAGATTCTAGAAGCATCTGTGCCTGCATTCGTTTTTGAAATTTACACGTTCTCAGTTCTATTTTCCCCTGAAGATTTAGAACAAATGGGTATTATGGTAAAATGCTGCTGTTAATGCTTACTTATTCTAGCAACTTCTATTTTTTCAGGGAGATGGGCTACAGGGCTTACAGACTTGAATCTGTTGAGGATCTAACAAAGCCATTTGTGTCCATGTATTTTGGTGCTGCCTTTGTAGCATGGCTATCCGAATTCGAAGGGAGGTATGTCACTGACTGCTCCTGAAATTGTCTACCATACTTCGACTTTCACTGGCTAGTTACATGGCAATACATGATAGCCACGTTTGATATATAGAAATTAAACGGCAATTAAAAAAACGAAAGTAGAAAATGGCCGTTGTGCCCTTGAAAGAAATTGAAGCCGGCAAGGGTTCAAAACTCAACTGAATAGACTGAACCTATGAATATTCCTGCTGTTGAGAATACAAAAGTAGTACAAATCACATCAAAGGCTTCTCTTTTTCTATGATATCCCATTCCCTCTTTTTGTCTCATACCAAGTGCTTCCCGGTTGTTCTAAATCTTCATTGACTGAGTGGCTGGCACAAAAAAGTGGAATTGCAAAGCCTGGCCCAACCCTTTAAATGGGATGAGCTGGGCATGCATACTACTAGTCCAAATAGTGACTGCTTTTGTGGCATACTGCTAGAGCTATCCAAGTATTAGCCTCACAGAACTGAACAAGCCCAACCCAGCCGTGAATGGGTGACTGTAGCTTGGCTGGCATATTACCAATTACCATCTTAAACTAGTAAACTACATGTAGGTTATTTTTCCTGGAATTTGAGGTGGGTCGAAATATTCATAAGATATACACTTTTTTACTAAGCACGTGTGTTTTCCTACTGGAGGCAATCCTTTGAGACATTGTTGATAACTGAAAGTGGACACTTTTTATAACAGAATTTGGATCTTAGTCACATTGTGAGGAACTAGCCCATTCTCTTTTTGGCTAAAGCACATTTATCTTTCTATTGGAGGCATTCCTATTCGAGACACTATTGGATACTAAATGTTGGCACCTCTTTTATTGGGATTTGAATTTTGGTTTGCTACGTTGTGAAAGACTGGTTCCTTTTGTTAGAACCAAACCCCCCGTTGGTGGAACTAGCTCATTTTGTTTGGTAAATTTAAATTCTCTAGATCATGTGTTAAGATATTTCACCCGGCCCACATGTTTGGCCCCGTCCAACTTTGCGGAGGATGGGCTTTTTGTGCAGTCCACCCCCACCTCGTTGTCAATGGGCCTGCTTTTACTTATTTGTTGACCATATGCCATTTTTCACAAGAATTGACTGTTCGTTTACCAAGGAAAAAAAGAATTAAGTATTCTGTTGCCATCTTTCTGACGGAGTTATGCTCGAATTGATGATTCTAACTCAGGGAGAGAACTCCAGAGTTTGTTGTCCAAGCATATCTTGTAGGACCAAAGAATGTGAACCCTCAAGATAATGGTCCACTCCGTCTGAAATATGAGGAAGCTATTAGTAAATACGAAGAAATTAAGAGGTATGAAAGCATGACATAATGATATTTATAGATTTAACACTGCATCACTAATAATAATTGCTTGATCAATATATTGGCTGATCAGATAAGGTTCTCTCTCTGCTCTTTACAGAAATCACGGGAGTTGCTCCATCATGTAACGAGCTCACAATAGCCTTCCAAGATATGAATTTTGAGGCCTCATTGTGCCAAGTTGCTTTTGTTTACTTCTTCGTATGTCATTTGTCATTCGTGCCTCGTGAGCTAAGAGGACAAGGGATAGAGAAGAATTTAGACGAAGGAGTGGGAAATGCTAAGCTTAACTGAGGGTGTATCAGTGTTTCATCATAATAAATTTATCCTACATTCTGTTACAACGTAAATGTCTAGAGCCAGGTGTAAAGTAAAGGACTTTAGCAGAAAAAAATATAGAGAGAATTGTTATGAGATTCAAGGATGCAGGGAATATAATCATCAAGAAGTCTCAGTATCAAGTGAGAATCATGAAATTCTTCCCATTTTTTGCGCCTAAACTTGTTATTACATACAGCTCACTTGTTGAATTTTTTGGTGATTGCATTCTTTCTTTGGGATCTCATAGTGATTCATCCTATGATCATTTACACAACACAACAGCCAGAACAAAAGAATGACACATGATCTACGGAAAAAAGGGCATAAATGCACATGATTATATGCGCTTGGCTTCATTATCAAAGATCTTCCAGATTGTAGAGTGAAATTCATAGCCTTATCTCAGGTTATTGGGCTAAATGTCAAATTTTTCCTGTTTAGCTGCAACATATTGTTGAAAATAAGAGATCGTTCGATCCCTGAAAATGCCATTTTGGTGTAGTTCCAGGTGCAGGGTTTGGCGATGCATTTAGCTTCTGGGTGTTTAGGCAAACGCCCGAAAGTAATTGACAGCTCGCAATGCCCAATATTGGTATCACCTAGAACGAAGAGAGATTTTGCCCTACCGTTGAATTGTGGGCGAGTTTAATACCTTTTCAAAATTTTTTGCACCCATTTAAGAAAAGGATATCACCTTCCTTACTTAACAAATAACATCTCCTTTCGAAGGAGAAATATAACGCTTTTATCGACTTTGTTCTTGTTTTTTATGGGCCCGATATCAAGTGTGTCACTTAACATAACATCGTATAGTCCTTTGGGATTTCTTATAAAGTCATATTAACTAACACTACTTTTAGAGATTAAGAGAATTAATTTAATATATTTTTTATAATTTTTTAAAATCACCATTATTAGTGTGAGAGGAATAAACAAATAATTGTCCAAGAGGGCATTTTTTAGAGTCACAAATGTTTTATTAAATTTTGGTAAGATATTGTTAAGTATCATTTGGTAGGGTCTTGTAAATATAACCGGAGGCAGTAATAAAAATGAGGAAAAGTAAATAATTCAAATAAATTAATTTTTTTAAAAACATTTGCAAAGGATTTTTTTAAAAAAAAAGGGTTAATATACAAGTTCACCTCAAAAGTTTTTTTTAAGAAGTAATATTACTACGAAAGTTTTTTATGAGCAATGTTACCCCAAGAGTTTTAAAATGGAGTAATGCTGTCCCATTCAGTTAAAAACTAATATTAACTGTTAACATTTTTAATGGTAAAGGCAATATTACTTTATTTTAAAATTTCCAGGGTAACATTACTTTTGAGAGAAAACTTTCAAAGCCAATTTGCACTTTAACCCTTTAAAAAGTGTCTACTACATGTTACTATGAAATAAGTTGAACTTCAAGTTTTCAATTCGTATTAAAATTGTATTTTCATTTTTATTTACATGTTTCAAAATATTGGTGTACTTCGAAAATATATAATTTTAAAATTGCATGAAATGATAAAACCAATTTTTTGTAATTGAGGGCTGCGAGTATTGAAAATATATGGGGGAGTTGAGGAATCAAGTATACCCATATAATAATAATAATAATAATAATAATAATAATAATAATAATAATAATAACAACAATAATAATAATGGAAAACCAAAGAGAAACCAACAAGTCTACTGAAACATGAAATTCTCTTCAATATCAAATGATGTGATTACTTGTTGCTTTAGTGATATTCACGATAATGCACTCTGTTTTTTTTTTGTTTTTTTGCCAACACGATAATGCACTCTTGCATCTGTACAATATGATGTTTTTAGTTTGTTCTATAAATGAGTATCTTTTTTAGAAACGCTAAGCAATATACTCAAACATACATGTCAGAATCAATATAATTAACACCCTTGTTCCAAAATCTCAATTGATTAAAATTAGACACACGCAGATTAAGAAAAAGAAAGCTGTTAATAAATAGCCTATATTATAACAAAACTAAATGTTATTTTCTTAAAATATCATTATTTTGTTTTATTTTCTAATTAAGCAAATCCGAACAACCAGCGTTTTTTTATTAATGATGGGTAAAAATAGTTCATTTTTAATTGAAATCAAAGTGACAGATATTTTTTAGCGAAAATGTCAAAATTCTAAAAGTAAGGAGTATTCTAAAACGGAGGGATTATTAATTACAAATGTTTATACTTATATGATCAAGGTGTTATATGAAGAGACGATCAAGGTGTTTTCAGATGGAAAGTTATTGATCAAATCAAATCTATATCTGCCTTTAAAGAGAGCTCTGATGCTCACCATTGATATAGGCCATGAGAATGTCATTTTTTATCCCTTAAATTTCATTCCGTTTAAAACATTGATTATTATGATTTGATAAAAATATGGATCCTTTTATCATTTGAGCAATCAGAACCCATTGTTTTAAATTTGAGAAACCAAAATAAAAATGAAGGCAAACTTGAGTAATTAAAGATTGTAATATAAATTAAAGTTACATCACATATTTAAGGTTGAATAAGCAGCTGCTTATCAGAAAACACATATAAGACTACAGAAACCTGGTGCATAAAGTATTCAAGGACACTGTCCACAAGTTTAAGACCACATACTTTTTTTTCCTTTTTCTTTTTCTTTTTGCCGCAAATACCACAGACAAATTCTCTAGCCACGAACGAATATATCATCAAGCAGACAAAGTTGTTTCGGAGCATTCTTCTCTTGAGTCTTCTTCATAGTCATCACAATCTGATGAGTCAAGGACAATAATGGGGTGATGATCACAACCTGAGTTCTTCATTTTCTTGTTATCCTTATTAATCCCAGGAAACTCAGCTCTAGTCGGAAACCGGTTTCCGATCTCCTGAGTCTGAATCGATGGGCCTGCTTTAGAAGAACCAGCTCTTCTGAAAGAAGCATAATTAGGAGCTAAATGAGAGCTTCCATATCTGCTGAGTGATATGGGAGGGAAAATAGCAGAAGTGCTAGCTGGTTGTGGAGATGGGAAGATCTTGAGAAGCTCAATGTTCCACCTGTTGGATAAATCTTGTGGGGTTCTGTTCTTGAAGATGAAGCCAGCTGGATCTGAGAGTATTTTTTCCCAATCAGATTGGCCATATCTACGAACACCAACCCACAGAGCATCAAGTTCAAATTCACTCCAATCATTTGGCTTTGTCTTGCATTTCAGAAAACCAGCAGGTTTCCTCCTTAACAATGGCGCTGCCTTCCGCATGCCTGAAGCTGAAGCATTCTCACCCTGACGACAACAATATCACAAGTTCCTCTTGTCAGTATGTATATAGGGCATGGGAGTTTTTAGGGTTAATTGTAATTCTACTCCCTTCTAGGTTACTTAACAAAGTAGTTTTGATTTGCTAACTTTAGTTTCAACTGGATTATGAGCTACTATCCATTTTTTGTATCTTACTTAATAGAATACTGAATTTTGTTCTTAAAAAAATACAGCTGGCGTTTTTTGATAGATTGAAAAAGTTAAAAAAATTACTAAATTATAACGTATATTCTAAAATACATACGTATTATTTATATTAAATATATATCAGTTTAAAAGTATCATAAATTAGTTTAGAAAATAATAAATATATCTGTTAATTAAATTAACTTTTTTAATTTTTTTAAAAAGTTAACTGACTCTTATATTAAGGATGGTGTAGTAATTTTTGATGAAAAATCATTTTGAGACCCTAAAAAAGGAATGTAATCACTAGAAAGTTCTACAACTAGTGAGCAATAAGGACTTGTCATTATTTTAATAAATATATCTGTCATTTCATGTTGCTCGCTTGTTGTGGGAGTTTCTTTAAGATTACATATTTCTTCCTTGGAAACTTATATACTAATTTTCCCTAATTTAAATCACATAATGATATGTAGGTCACATATATCGGATGAGATTTGTTTTAACATATCTGTTATGCGTAATTTGGAATCACTACATTAGGTAAAATATAGATGATGCAGTACTTAATAATTATCTTAGAATTTCTTTTAGATTATGGGAATATCGTGAACTTAAAAGTTTGAGAGATAACTCTGCTTTAATGATGCTGGAAGTGCTAAATTTTCTCTTATCAATCATCTTATCAATCAACTAAAGGAACAATGTTATTCAAATTGAAACAAGATGTGAGCTTTTGTGGGGAAAAAAAGCCCTAAGCAGTAGATATTTTTATATCTTCAAAAAGCTCACAGGAACTTGTAGATATTTTTTTTATATAGCAGAACTTGTAGATATTTTATAGCTGCGGGATTGTATAATTATAAAGTTTTGGTTTTTATACTTATTTTGTTACTCTTGTTAGATTAACGCAAGTCAGAGTGCAAAGAATCCAAATCTTTCATGTCTGGTATACTTCTTGGCTTTCAAATATTACCAATTAAAAGATAAGATTTGTAATAAATAAATATATTATCCAATGTAATAAATGATTGAAATAATTATTCTAAACAATAAAAGAAAGTAAAGCTTTTGTCACAATTTTTGCATATCCTTATTATTGCTGAGAGACAAATTAATTCGGACTCCTAAATACAAATATATGCTATTCAAAATATAATTATTTAAATCTCTTCTACTAATTAAATTTCTCAGAAAAGCCCGTATCAATTAAAACTTCGATTATACATTGTATTTATCCTTTTATTCCCAACAATATTTAGCTGTTCAAGTTTAAAATAAACCTTATACTATTCAATGTACACTCTATCATCACCTCTATAGCTATTAAAAAGAAGGAATGAGATTCATGATGAGGATCTCACCAAATGAAAATAGATCTACGAAACATAGTAAAAATATTTTAAAACATTGTGTCATAAGTTCATAGCATTATCGAAATCAAACAATTAAGAGAAAGTTTGATGAATTCCACGAAGCAAGAGATATGTTGTTCCTACTCTTCTTCCACACCTGTCATAAGTAGTGAACAAATTATTGAATGAGACTAATAGGTTAATTAGTTAATAATTGATGATTAATAATTAATAATATTGATTAACATGAGTGTGTTTAATTTTATTTCAAATAATTATTTACCAAGACACGTGGGAATTAATACATGGTTTAACAATACAATGAAGAACCTTCATCACAAGAATGAAATATTAAGACAGTTAATCTAATGGAGGTCTCTCACAATCATTAATTATTATGTTGGAATATGGGCTAATCCACCCTTGTTCGATTAGGCCCAAAATATGTTTTGGGATAAAAACGCAAATAAGAGAATATGTGGGAATAAAAGTTGTAATATTCCCAATTGAATAAATTTGAAATTATTAAATTGAGATTTGCGTGGCAACGGTTGAGGAGAGAAATGTGCGGTAACGGTTATTTCCTCGGTCCCCTTATTTGAGGACCATGAGCATACGTGAAGTGTGCGTGCACACAACACTCTCCCCCAGAACAAGAGTTTCCTCTCCTCCTCTGTGAAGAGATTTATACGTGAACTGTGGTAGTGCAAGAGGCTATATGGCTAAAGAGATTTATTGAACACCTTGGATTTGGGAATGAGAGTACAAATCCTGTGTTAATACATTGTGACAATACAATAGCCATAACCTACACGAAAGACCCCAAATATCATAGCAAGACAAAGCACATTGATATTAAGTATAATTCTGTGAGAAATTATGTAGTACAGAAAGTGATAAATGTACAACATATTTCGACCAAGAGTATGGTCGTAGATCCCCTTACTAAATCAATAGCCAAAGAAATGTTTGAGAAACATGTAAGGGTTATTGGTATGCGTAAAATGTAAAATTACAGACACTGTATATTGAATTTGTGATTGAATTCATGTGTATGTGTACAAGTATACAATGTCTAGTATGTCGTACAGGTAGGTGAGGTAGGCTCTCTCACACGAGCTACCGCCTTTGATACTCAGGAGGGGTATGCAAAGATGAGACACTTGTATTCACCAGTAAAGCAGCAGGAATGCTGATATGGTAGAGAAGAAATACAAATCATGTCGCCTCGGCAACTATGTAGCATGTCGAGATGAGATCCAATGTATATACGTATAAAACATGGATCGAATCATGGGGACCCGCTCCCATGATGCCTGTTACTAGACAACAAATTCTTCAATACTGACGTCGCATGAGATATGAGAGGTAGAAGAATTTGGGTTTAGATGTTGGGAACATCTAGACTAAAAGTCTGTACAGTGTTAATAGAATGTTTCAAAACTGACATACGCTCTTATAGTATAAGAGAAACACTGTAGCATGTGATTCATACCACATGTGTTATAGAACCGCAAAAGGGAAGCAAGTGAATGGATCCCTGCTTC
>JANTPZ010129443.1:0-26238 GCA_025593235.1 Vachellia pachyceras
ATCTGTCGTGGAAATGGGCTGAAAGCTGATGGGAATTGCTGATTTAATAATGCCCATTTATTGAATTAATGGAATGGAGGGTTGAGATCTCATCTTGCAAAATAAAGGAGATCTAATGGTTTATGATGGCTCCACCTTTATGCCACTTATCTCACTTCTCATTGGCTCTCATAAAGTGTAATCATGGCTGTAAAAATCTGATTCCCTTTTGGTTACTCCAACCAAACTGGATCCATGAGCTTAGGGCTTTAAGTGCACATAATTGGAGAATAGACACTCTAGAATCGAAGGTTGATTCATTTGAAAGTAAAGTCACATCACAACTGTCTCAAATCACTACTGTGTTGAAGAATTTGAATGTGAATAGACCACAACCATCAATGGACTTAGTTGCACCAAGTTGTAAAACTTGTGGGTTAGTGAAGCATATCTTAAGTATTTGCCCTAGTCGGTACGAAGACGTTTTTACGATGTATTAAGGGAGACCAAACTAGAAATGGGATCCCTACTCCAATACTTCTAACGAGAGGTGGAAGGCTAACCCAAAGTTAAGTTAAAGAGGTGAAGAAGCCAGTGGAACGAGATTTCAAAGAAGTGGAGGATCTGGACCGTCAGTTTCCAACATTCTAAAAAATCAATAAGCCTTAAGTATACCCCAAAAAAACACAAATCAGCTTTTACAAAATATGCTGATGTTACTCAAGGAAGAAAAGGCTTCCACCGCAAATCAGTTCAACTCAATTGGCTCACTCATCCAGAACGATTCCTTGAAGAAAGATACAAGGTATGCCTCTTTGGAGAAGAGGATGGAGCAATGGGAAACTAAGGCAGAAAATTGGAACTTCTTTGTCACTCAACTATCCAACAACTTGAGTAAACAACAAGTAAGGAGCAGTGGCTTCATACATTCAAATACTATCATTAATCCCAAAGGACTAAATGCCATAAATTTGAGAAGCGGGAAATAGGTAAAATTTAGAGAGGAGGAAGAAGAGGAGGATATTGAGTGTGAAACCCTTCCACACACCACAGCAAGAAGAAAAAGAAGTGAAAGTGCTAAAGAGGAGGCATTACTGTTCAAAGGAGAAGGATCTTCCTTATAAAATGAAGAAGAGAAAATGGCTTCGGCATAAGGGACTAAGAGCTCAGCTACCAATGGAAGCAAACATGGATCTACCTCAACCAAAGGTAAGGAGGTAAACATCGAAGAACTCCCTTTTCCTAATTTATACTTGATGAGTAAGAAATTAGCTGAAAAGAAAAATGAAAAGGTGGTCTTTGATTTGTTTAGTAAGGCAGAGGTCAACATCCCATTGCTTGATTTAGTTAAAAGAGTCCCTACATATGCCGAATACCTTAAGGACCTCAAGTTTTATAGTCCTGTACTCATGTGGATAGATTCTGAATGCATTGATCATTCAAAGGTTTTTGAAAGGCTTTGTCCAGGAGTATAAAGGTTTAAGTGTAGGGGAATTTGATTGAGCTTTATTTCTTTAGCAATTTTGTTTGAATTTCCAAAGAATTTAATGTATTTTTGGCCCAATCATGACCTTTCTTGAGCTTAATTTGGAAGATAGAGTTGTTGATTGTGATTAACTTGATTTTGGGTGCATTTGCCAAGAAAATGATACATTTGCACTTAATTATAATCAAGAGGAAGTGATACCTCAAATGTTTGCTATTTCATTTCAGGAACTCTAGCAAAGGACAATTGGAAGCACCTCTGGAACATTTCGTACGATCAAAGATCAAGCCTCGAGAGAGGTTAACCACGGTGAAACCTCAAGTTCATCATGTCAAATATTGGGTATCAGCACCAAATTAGGCTCCAAATGGAAAGAATAACTGACCCATCCTTTGGGGTTCGACCCAGGGCGGTTAATATATGCCATTTAGGGTAAAATTCAGGGAGGAGCACTGAAAAGGAGGCAATAAACACTCAAACACACATTCATACTCATCTCCTTCCATTTTCTCTCATTCCATTGCTCTCTAAATCCTATTTTCACTTCATCTCATCCCCAATTCCATCATGCATATCCATTCGTCCATTTGGAGTCCTGAACTACTTGCTATGAGCAGCTGAGCATCTCCCTTCCTCTTGGAGATGAAGATGGCTTGAGATCAAAACGCTAAATGGGGAGTGGTAGTTTTAATCTGTATTTATGTTAGAGATTGCATAGTTTCTGAGTTAGGACTTGTGATTTGTACTTAAATAATTGGTCTTGAACTGGCTAAACTTGGATTACTTGTGTATTGATTTTGCTTTGTGTTTGACTTAGTAGAGTGAAGTCTCATTTCTACCTATTCAATGAGATCTTTGTTGCTCTCTTTTATCTTCCTAGTTGTGCTTGATATTTGAGGCGATATTGTGTTGAGTTGGATTTTTCACTTGACAATTTCTTTATGCACACTAAGTGTTTTTAAAGGGTTTCATGGAATGAAGTTCATTGCATGGACTTTCTGAGCCAGTGAGTTGTTGGAGTTTATTATGAAACTTAGAGCGAAAATACTACTTTCGCTCATGTTTTGTGAACTACGATAGCCTAAACCATTTCCAAGAGGAAAGCCAATTGAACATCTTTTGCATTTCAATTCTTTTTTCCATTGCTTCCCCAAAATCCAAAAATCCAAAAAAGAAACTTTATTTTGTATTTAGCTTAAAGTCTGTACAATTTTTAATCAAAAACGGTTTTCACTTGCAAAGCGAACTTAACCACAAGCTATCTATCTAATGGTTCACAAGGTTCCATAGAGAACGACCCTGGGGTTGCACCCTATAGTTTTGATGCATTTCCAAGGCCTGACAACGACAAGTTTTATAGTATCATCTGTGGCCGGATCAGGATGCATTAGAATTTAATTTCCAATTTAAGGGTTTCAAGAACACTTAAACTACCAAAGGATTTTTATTGGGTTTTAAGGTGTCTCTTGACTTGGAAATGACTTGAGATTTATGGCAATTGTGTTATGAATTGTGTAGGCCATTTAGTTGTGCAAGGGACAATTTGGAAGGGTGAACAAGGGAGCCTTCAAATTCTATGGAAAATTCAAACCAGTAGCAAGCAACTACCTTGCATGGATTATATATTGGTTAATTGCCATGTTTTATATGGAGTTGTAGCCATTTCATTTGTAAAACCTTGCTTGTGTGAATGCATGGTGATAGTTATGTAATGATTGCCTTGGCTTTGTGAACACATGATTAAAGTAAGGTTTATTTTTTTGTTACATGGAATATTTGTTTCTATTTGATAATCATGCACGTAGATTGATTATTAGAGTTCTCTACTACTGGGAATTCCTTGAAATCTCACCCTTTCCAATAATAAACCTTAGCTGCAAGCAAGAAAAGGAAAAAGGGAAGATGCATGAAAAGTAAGGGAAGCCATGCATTTATGTGGTGATTTTTGTATGGCAATTATGTTGGCATGTTAACAATGTTGTATTCTAAACCTCTTCATGTTTTGACCATATGAGTATGTGAGCTATAGCGTGTTGATATAATAGGAATATGTGAATAAAATGGTAAGAAAAAGGAAGGAAAAACTAAGGATAATGGAATTATCAAGTTGTATGAAAAGGGTCCAATGCCCTTTCCAATCCCTTAACGTTGTGTTATGAGGAAAAATAGTAAATGAATCCCAATACTTGGTGAGAAACTAGTTCATATGGTATGGTTTAAAACATGCCAAAGTTTGATGGAATTGGACTTTTGTGCAAGGAGTTATAATTTTTCAAAGTTAGGAGAAAACCTGGAAAAATGAAAAATAAACATATGAATAGTGTAACTTCACGCAATAAACTGTATCAATTGGGTTCGTTTCTAGACAAATGAATATTTTCCCTTTGTATTAGAGACTTGAATCACTCAATTTCAATTTTTGTGGAATTAGTTATGAATTTTCAAAGTTGGGCTAGAAATCTGAAAAATTGACCAAATGAATAGTAACTCCAGAAGAAATTTTCAAACTCAATTCTTTGGTCAATTTAAGCTATGTAAGGCCCTAAAGTGGTTCAATAATGATCTAATATGAAGTTAATGAGGTGAAGTAAGGAGTATTACAGTGACACAAATTGTCGCCATTGAAAGTTTACCCTTCAATGGCAACTTTGTGAGACTTTTAGTGCCATACTTTGAGCTATGACATTTTTCAATTGCCGCTGAAGGAAAGACATTCAGCACCGATGTTTTCTATCACAATTGAAGGTCATACACTGAGTGATGACTTTTTTTAGTCTCTATTGAAGGTAAGACTTTTATCTAGAACTTTTTTAGTCGTCACTAAAAGCTATACGTTCAGCAGTGACTTTTTCTATTCATGTAGAAAGCAAAACTTTTAGCGACGACATTGTCTATAGACTTTAAAGAGCAAACTTTTTGTCGCAAATTTATTTTTTATATAAATAAAAATGCCACGTTTCACCTTCTCCACCTCATCGTTAGGTCTCTTGCCTTGTGTTCCTCCAGCCCTCGCCGTATGTCACACCTCATGATCTCCACCTCGTCTGTCATGTGTTGCCACTTGATAAATATGAAATTTTGTCTTCTCCATGGATCGAATCTCTAATCCCTTAAACTCATGTGTGAGCCCTTGCAAGTTGAGTTGGAATACTTTACATACTTCAAACACATTTAAATATATAATAATATCCTGCACAATAAAGTAGATACATATATAATTTTATTAGAAACAAAAAATAAATTAAATGATAATTTCAATTTTAAATGGATACAACTTAAAAAAATGTTCATGTATTTATTATAATTGTTGAATATAAAATAATTTCAAATTGAAAAATTTTAATTTTAAAGCTAGAATGAATTTTCTTATAAATATAGTTTTAACTAATTTTAAATTTAAATTATATTTTTACATAGCATTAATTAAAACTAACAACTTATGAGTATACGAGTGTGTTTATTATTTTTTATATTTTCATTTTATTTCATGTATAATATATTATTGGCTGGAAATAATTTTTATATATTTACATGATTATCAATATCATAAATTTTATTGTTAAGAAATATTGTTTTTAATATAACATTTATTGCAAATAAAATAATATTAAATGTTAGCCATGAAATTACATATGGAATATGCCACGAACATTAGCCACTGAAAAATTATGTGGTCAAAAATACCTTTTACGAAATTAGCGGTAAGATTTGCTATGGAAATTACCGACAAAAAAATTTCATGATAATTAAAAATACTTCATAAAAAATTAGTAACATAATGTGCCATGGATTAGCTACAGAATTAGCAATAGAATTTTTTTCTATGGCTAATTCCGTGGCTAATTTAGGGACAGAAAGTTTTCGTTGGAAAACTTTCCAACCAATGGATTACAGATGGAATTAGCCATGGGAAAAAATATTCCATTGAAAATTTGATTTTTTTTGAATGTACAATGTCGATGAAAATCTTATTAAGTAATTGAACCAACCAAATCACTTATTTAATCAATTTACAGTTACTCATTGATTTGGGTTGCTATTTTTAAAAAAATCCATATATGTTTATTTATGCATATAACAAACAAGAGGATGTTATGACTTTATTAATCACATATATCAACAATGTACTTTTTTTTGAGTGAAAGAAAGAACTTTATTAAATTACCGATAAATACAAGATGCTAACACGAGAAAGGAGCGTACAAGAATAAGAAATACAACGATGTAACGAAGAGAAGGAAACTAGCAAACTAGCCCTTATAAAATCCCAATGCCTAACGAGAATGCTCAGCAAAAGCAAAAGCTTGATTGACTAAACGAGACACCGGGATATCTTTATTGCCTAAGATGTGAAGGTTCTTGGCATTCCAAAGTCTCTAACAAATAACACCAAATAGGGTACACCATCTAGGATTGTTGTCCTGCAATTTAAGATTCCTCTGCAACCAGCCTGTGAAGTTCTCATTGAAAAAATCTGAGAGATTCCAATTTGGCATAACCAGGGACCATCAAGCTTTGGCCAATAGGCAATGCCTCAACACGTGATCAATATCCTCAATACCAGTGTTACAGATTGAGCAAGATGCATCAGCAGTCATATGCCTACGTACTCTCTCTTTGTTAGTAAGGAGTTTGTGCTTAAGAACCAGCCATAAGAAATTTTTGATTCTTTAAGGACCTTTCTAGTTCCAAGCAAGACTCCAAAGCTTGTTCTCATCGTCTTAAATATCCTGAACCAAAAGATCGTATGTAGATTTGACCATAAAGTGGGTGCCCCAGCGCCAGATGATTTTATTAGGATTATCTTGGCTTTGAGGAGGTTGGAACATCCGAAAGTGCTCCAAAATGTCCGAAGGTAGATTCTCCTGGAATTCGCTCCACTACCATTATCCATCAGATGTAACATGGTTACTAATTGTTTTTTGTAGATCATCAGAACTTATAGTGCTTGAGGCTAGCAGTCTAGGGGCCCAAAGTCGCCAATCCAATGGTCAGACCAGAACTTAGTGTCTTTCCCATTACCGACCTTATAGCCAAGCCTAAGGTCCTCCCAGACTGCAGAAAGGCTCCTCCAAAAGTGAGAAGCATTCCTGCTATGAATTTCTTGAGGCCACCGGTCCTGCTAATTATACTTAGACCTTAGAACTTGCATCCATAGTAAATCCAGTTTGGTGCAAATTGCATGTGTGAGTTTCATTAGGAAGGCCAAGTTTTGGCTTAACCAATACAGCCCACAACCACCATGCTGCCTAGGTTGATACATAGCAGACCATTTCAACAAGGGAATACATTTAAGCTACTCCGTCGATCCCCAAGCAAACTCTTTATTAATCTCTCTATTTTTTTACAAGTGGCATTGGGGATCCTCGACGTTTGCATGGGGTAGTAAGTTATCGTTGATAAGACTAATTGAGCTACAGTAATCCTTCCTGCAAGAGAAAGGATCTTGGTTCGCCAACCCTATAGCATCAATCGCACCTTTTCCTTTAAATATTGGTAGGCTTCCTTTGTCACTCTCTTGTGAAGGATAGGGAGCCCCAGGTATTTACCCAAGTGATCCATTCTCTGGAACTCCAACACCTCATAGATATTGATAGCTAAATGTGAAGGTACATTTCGTGAGAACAAAATTGAGGTTTTAGCTGCATTCACCCTCAGTCCAGAAGCTTGACAGAATTCTTCAAGGAGCTACTGCATAAACTTCGATTGTCCAGCGTTCGCAAAGTTAAAAAGAAGGAGATCGTCTGCGAAGAAAAGGTGCGAAAGAGGAGGACCCCCTTTCTCAACTGAACCGCTTTCCAGTTTATTAGTCACCTCTTTGCTAATTCCTTGGGACAGACGCTCCATGCAAAGGACAAAAAGGTAGGGTGAGAGCGGGTCACCTTGCCGATTCCATGGGCTGACCTTTAGTCGCCTTAGATCTACGTCAAAAATAATTTAATCAAATTAATGTAGTATAGCATCAATCTAGGTCTTATTCACTTTGGGGAGCTAAAAATGAAATTTAAATCCTAATAAATAAATGCAAGCAACCTAAACTGACAATTGATTTGAGAAATTTCTAGCTAATGAATTTAAAATACTTCTTTTTGATTTTTTAAATAAAAATAATTGAAATGAATTTTGGTAAAAGAGATAGAAATGAAACACACAAATAAACAATGATAGTAATCAATCCTCTAACTCAACAACGCGGCAATCATCACTTCAATAGATATGGGAGTTAAAATAATGTATTAAAGAATTATATTTAAGCTTTAATCCAACAACCGAGCCACCTTGAATTGCCACAAAATATTTTCCAAACTTCTAATTTACTAACTGCCACCAGAATAGTAAAGAGGAATTAAGGATAATAAAACCACTGTTTAATTTTAACTCTTGAATCCAAAGTAGTAGAATTAAAGCCAGCAAAAGATAATTTGATCCACGATTCTAAGCCACCTTAGAAAATCACAAAATGTTAACTCTAAAGTCAATATAAATGTCATACCAGAATA
This sequence comes from Vachellia pachyceras, assembly GCA_025593235.1. Lineage (NCBI taxonomy): Eukaryota > Viridiplantae > Streptophyta > Magnoliopsida > Fabales > Fabaceae > Vachellia > Vachellia pachyceras. Next base: position 7,966 of record JANTPZ010129443.1, read on the forward strand.
ATTGTAGAAATAAACCAATATGTGGTGAAAGTGTAGATTAATTGTAGAAATTGTTGATGTTGGGCACGAGATTGCTATTGTCATAATATTTCCGAGCTAGATGAGAGGTAACTGCTTTCTACTTATTATGCATACTTAGGACATGTCTGGTGAGTGATTTTGAATTGATTGTGATGAAAATAATATTTTTTGATAAACTTTGTGTTGATAATATTGAGAATATATTGTGTAGTTTGGAGTTAAAAATTGAATGTGTTATAATGGCAACGTTTGCATATGGTTGTGATATATGTTCTCTTGACTTGATAGAAAACCCTGAGTTCAAACTATTGATTGAAACATGCCATTGACTATTAATGCATGATTACATATTGATGATAAATTGTGAATGTTCCTTTTCTTAAATATTATAAAGAGATAATTGTGATATTGGGAGAGGAGGATGTGGTTATTGATGGGAGATTTTTAAAGAGGAAATAAGGGGGTGAATATTCAGCATGCCAAAGAGGAAATAAGGTTGGAGGACTTCCGAGTCTGATTACCGGAAGATCCTATGTCCATTGTGATGAGGGCTTATGACACCCCTGTGATGTGAAAGGGGGAAATAAGGGGTGAGCTTGTTGAATTGTACTACTGGTTACATGGGACAGTACTAGCCCATGGGTTCAGTCAGAGGAAATAAGGCTGGGGAGAAATAAGGGGAAAACATAAAGAAAGAAAGAAAGAAAGGGAATACACCTGTGTGTATTGAAATTAAAGTTAAATCAACCAATATCAATTGCTAAACAATAATTCAGTCACAATAAACTCCAAACTAAATCATATTGAACTATAAAATTGTTCCAATAATTAGAGAAACTATCCTCAGACCTAGGAATTGTTAAACAATTATTGGACAGGAAATTAAAGTAACTAAAAACTCCCCTTTGAAGAATCAAACTCCTACCATTGTTGTTGAATTGGAAAATTATGAAACTAGCTATGGATTGCCACTAAAAATTCCAGATTTCCAAATGTTGCAGCCATAGGAACAGTGGAGAGTAGAGCCTCGACGTAAATGGATGAGAATTTGAGGCATGCAATGAATGGGTCCGTGGTTGTGGTCTCCAGAGGCGCAACATTTGAATATTTAGGCAACATGATTTGTGTGAAGCTAAGGCATATATGTGTGCCGGTTGGAGGGATGTGTGTGTATGCCTCTTCCCCCCATTAAATGAGTGAATGATGATAATTAAACCCTCCTCCTTGCATAATGATGAGACTAACGGGTCAGAGGGATTTGGGCCCAATAGGGGCATGAATGAATGGGGCCAACCTTCGTGAGAGAATATGTGTGTATGCTAGATATGTGGGTCAATAAATGGATTATGTGTGAATGAGGTGGCGGCTGGACTAGCTTCTCTTCATGGGATGTGTGGTGTGTCATATGTATACATATATGACAGCCAATTTGGCCTAAAAGGATAATAACAATTATAATGATAATAATAATATGAAATAAAATAAAGTAAAATATAATAAATGGATTTGAGTTTGATCCTTATCTACAATTTTTTATCTTTTGGTCTCAATTTCTTCCAAAATACCATTAATTGGCTTTAATTTCATATAATCATCATTAGTCATAATTAATGCAATTAACTTCAATAAAGGCCAAATAATAACACTAACATTCCCTAAAATGTTACCAATTCACTTAATAAAATATGATTATTTCAATTTGCCCACACTTAAAACTTAAGTAAAGAAGAGTCCAAAAAAGATACTCAATGCAAGCAAACATCAATTAAACTAAGCATGAATGTGCAATTAACTCAAGCAACTTTTGTTTCTAATCAATTAACAATCATAGAATACTTCAGTGTAAAGAAACTAACACAAGAAATATAGCAAGATAAAGGAAGATAAACATAATAGAGCTTACACAGGGTATAAGTGTTTCACTCATCTTTCAAATAGATAAATTTTTAGTCAGTCCACCTAGATTGATACCTACCATAGGCTTGGAAAGATTCTAATATCTCCACCTCTAACATACCTTAGACTTATGATCAAGGGGACTTGAGGGTTGTGATGTTGGAAAGTGAGGCCAAATGAATGGAATGAACTAACAAGTGATATACATGAGTAGTGAATTGCCAACTCAAAGTGAGCTAAAGTATAATCATAAAAAACACTAAATGTGTAAATTTTAAACTTTCTGCGCAGAAATCTTTGCTCTTCAAACCACCACATGATATCTTATTCCATTTTTTTGCAACTTATTTTCTCTTATTTTCTTTTTTTTTTCTTTTGCCTTTTTTATTTTTTTCTTTTTCTTTTCTTTTCTTTTACATCCAAAGCCAAGAAGGCAAAGATATAGACGTTCATGATATACTTTTTAAAGTGAAATATCACATGCAGCTCATACAGAACACTTGCTAGAAGAAATGAATGAAATGAAAGTCAAAGCTCAAAAGGGTGGGTAAAGGTTAAATGAAATAGCTTGTGTTTAGGTAAAGGCTTTAGAAATGAATGCCCCTATCATCCTCACAAATCAAGGTATATAACGTAGCCTTGAAAAAAGAATCTAGACAAGTTCTAGAGGTTAACCAAAACTAGGTGAAAATCACACAAGAAAAGAAAGAATATAAGGCTCAAAGATCCTTCCGAGATAGCTTTTTTCCAAGATGTTTCCTCCTTAAAGATCAAGCTATGAAACAAGGTTAATAATACTGCACCAAAGACATTATACTATGCTAACCAACTAAGAACAGAAATCACTTAAATCAAATGCAACAAACCAGTCGTGCAACATTCACAAGCATTGTGCAAAAATATTTTTTTTAAGGAGATGCCGTATGATTACGAAAGTCAAGTCATTAGCATAGAAATGATCAAAGGATCCATACCATAGTGCAAAACATTGAAGTAAGTGAAAACAGGAAGACACCAAAGGTAGCAGCAAAATTCCCAAGTAAGAATCACTCTCAAATTATACGATGCAATCCATGAATTAATCAATAAGGTGAATAAGGGAGAAATTATAGCAACAATACTTAGGATTTAGGACCAAATCCATAAGAAATTTTTTTTCAACTCAACAACAGTCCCTCCCCTACACTTGATCAATACATTGTCCTCAATTTATAAATAAAGTACAATATTATCTTAACCCAAACTCTCAGGTGAAGTGGAAATTGTGAAGTCTGATTTAAAATCAAAGCACAACACGTCACTATCACAAAGAGGAAATAAATGAGAGATAGGATAAGATAATGTGAAATAAGAATGGACAAGCATAAATCAAGTGGACAAAAAAGATGGCAAAAGCAAGAGCAAACAAAGCACAACTATGAAACAAGAAAACAATAACAACCGGAAACGTTCCTTCCCCTACACTTACACCTAACAATCTCAATAAATAGATATCACTAGAAATGTAACAAGAAATAAAGGAGTAGAGTGGAAGGGGACAACCGTATGAATAGGGGATCTTTACTCCTCGTAGTAGGACTTGTGGATGTCCATTAACATCCCACTTAAATCTCTGTAGACTCTTGTAGGAGAAGTTCTCATCCCGAACGAGAAACATGAATTTTTTTTTTATTTCAACTCCTCCAACATTGGACGTTCTAAGAAGTGACTCATGATTAATAGGTAAAGGCTTTGAAGCATAGGACTTGTAACCACAACCTTGCCTAGTGTGATTCTACAAAATAAACATTGGACCAATTGTAATATCTATTCCAAGAATGCAAATATGGAGAGATATAGAGTGAATTGAAAATATCTTATCAGCAAAACTTTCAAGTATGAATCACAACCAAGAAAGTTAATGGGATTCCCTTCAATAGGAACCAGACAAACAATTAAATTTTTAGAATTATTTTGTGTTTGCAATAATACTACACCATCTTCTCAATCATTAGTGGATTCATTCTCATGAAAGAATTCATTCTCATTTACAATTTTGTAAGTTAAAATTTCAAAACCCTTAACTAGTAGATCATTCTCTAGAAATTCATGCTCATCAGTTTTAGCACTGCTAATACTATTAAATGCATCATAAACCTTACTAAAGTTCTTTTCATGCAATGTTATAAGTTTATCATTCTTTTGATCAATACAGAGCATACATGTAACATTAGTATCAAAAGAACAAGATAAAGTCTCATTCAATTCTATATCATCATGTTTAATACTAGGAAAAGAAGTACGATCATCACACAAGGAAGTAGTGATAGCGCAAGCAACATCCCCAACTAAATTGTTGCTAGAAGCATTAAAATTAGTATTAACATCTTCAAACATGTGAGAGGATTCAACAATAACGGTGTCATTCACATCATCTTCATTTTCCTCAAGTATAGGAGAAATATTACCTAGGGTATGGGATGATTCATTTGGAAGTTGGAAACATACTTGCTTCATTTTGACACCTTGTGTAGTTGTTTTGATTGAAGCTATAGGACCTTGGGGGCTCTCCACATGTGGAGTGACATTTGACGCTTGAGTTTGAGCTCCATGTGCACTCTCTTATAGGTCTTTAGGCCAAGGATTTCTTGCTTCACCTTCAGTCTTTATCCATAGCATATGATCATAGTATGCTATAAAGAATTCATCGATATATGCCATCTTCTCATAACTTTCAGTTGTTCCTTGCATGAGTAGCACAAGGTATTTCTCTGAGTGTGTCATACTTTCTTGTCAAGGTATTGGTCAAGTCATCTAGGTTATGGGAAGAAGGAAGAATATTTAGTCCACTTGGTTGAGGCGTAATAGGTTGGGACAGAGGAGAAGGTTCATAAGATGGTTGTGGTTGGTGGAAAGTAGATTGGAAAGGATGGTCATATAGTGTTAATGGAGGGTTGGAGGTAGGTAGATAGGATGGAGAAGGTGGTTGTCGATATGGTTCATATTGTAGAGGGAATGGATTATATGGTGGTTGATGTAATGTTTGCATAGGTTCAAAATCTAGGTTATATGATGGAGGAGGAGGTTCATAGTATGGTCTATAAGGTGGAGATGATGATTGGAAGGTTTGGAATGATGGTTGGTGGTGAGGTTTATAGTGTGGATTAGGGAATGGATTATCACATTCATAACCAAGTAAACATCTCTTTTGACTGTTAATTAATGTTTGTAGACTCTCCTTTAATTTTTGTTCTATGGTTGCAAGGCTTTGAGAGAAACGATCTTCCATATTATCTACAAATGAGTGAAAATTAGGGGTAAAAAGGAAAATGAAACAAAACACACAAATTTAAATAAAATAAAGAAGCTGAAATATGAAACATGGAAAAGTATGAATAAGTGAGAAATTATTTTTATACATATATATAAACAATCAACCAATCAAGGCAAAGAAATTTTTTTGCAAATGAAAAAAAGGAAAAAATCAGAAACAAATGCAAAATAATAAAAAAATAACAAAAATGAAAACCTAAGAAAAAGATGAAAAAAATGAAAGAAATTTTTGTAATGCAAAATGAAAGAAGTGCTATGAAAAAAATAAAAACAAAAAAATTACAACAAACCAAAAAAAAAACAAAAGAAAAAACAAAAATAATGAAAATCAAGAAAAAGCTAAAAAAATGAATTTCAATCAAGTTACTTGACACTTAACTACTAGGGAGTCAATTTCTTGGCTCCCCGGCAACGACACCAATTTGACGAGCGAACCTTTGGTTACCTTAGATCCGCGTCAAAAATAATTTAACCGAATTAATGTAGTATAGCATCAATCTGGGTCGTGTTCACTTTAAGGAGCCAAAAATGAAATTTAAATCCTAATAAATAAATGTAAGCAACTTAAACTGAAAATTGATTTGAGAAATTTCTAGCTAATAAATTAAACTGAATTTAAAATACTTCTTTTTGATTTTTTTTAAATAAAAATAATTGAAATGAATTTTGGTAAAAGAAATAGAAATGAAACACACAAATAAACGATGATAGTAATCAATCCTCTAACTCAATAACGCGGGCAATCATCAATTGAATAGATATGTGAGTTAAACTAATGAATTAAAGAATTATATTTGAGCTTTAATCCAACAACCGAGCCACCTCGAATTGCCACAAAATATTTTCCAAACGTCCAATTTACTAACTTCCTTCAGAATAGTAAAGAGGAATTAAGGATAATAAAACCACTGTTTAATTGTAACTCTTGAATCCAAAGTAGTAGAATTAAAGCCAGCAAAAGATAGTCTGATCCACGATTCTAAGCCACCTTAGAAAATCACAAAATGTTAACTCTAAAGTCAATATAAATGTCATACCAGAATATTATAATTGAAATTAAAGTTAAATCAACCAATATCAATTACTAAACATACAATAACTCAGTCACAATAATCTCCAAAATAAATCATATTAAACAATAAAAATTGTTCCAATAATTAGAAAAACTATCCTAAGACCTATAACTTAATAAATAATTATTGGGCAGGAAATTAAAGTAACTAAAAACTCCCCTTTGAAGAATCAAGCTCCCGCCATTGTTGAATTGGAGAATTATGAAACTAACCATGGATTGCCCTTAAAAATTATAGATTTCCAAACATTGCAGCCATTGAAACAAGTATTGTCGGGAAAAGCCCTGAATATCTAAAATTTATGCAACTATCTGATTCCAGCAAGTAAAGTTTCTTGAAGTAAGCTGTCACCATTTCGGAGAGTTTGCATTGATCTGCCTCCCATGCACCTGATTCATCTTTGAGCAAGAGGATTTTATTGCGACGACTTTTGATCAAGCCTCTGGTGTAATAGAACTTAGTGTTCCTATCACCATCTCTAATCCATTGGCTTTGGGACTTTTGCAGCCACATTACCTCCTCATACAAGCATACATTTTCATAGTTTAACAGCAGCTCGTGTTCTAGCTCTACTAGGATAGAAGAGGAAGATGCTGCTCTAGTTTCTGCTGAACCACATTTAATTGGCTATGAAGTTTTATCTTATTGTTTCCAATTACCAAATACCCTGGCATTCCAACTTTGAGTCTCAGTGGTGAAGTGTTCAAAATTGTCTACATGATTTTTATTCTGATCCTAGGTTTTAGCTACTAAGTTGTGAAATTCTGGATGTAAAAGCTAGGAAGCTAGGAATCTAAATAGAGCTTTAAGAGTGTGATGCCCCCTAATTCGGGTGATTAGGAGAGGCCTGTGGTCACTTTGCAATCTAAGATGATGCATGGCAACATTGTTGGGATGTTGAAGTAGCCATTGCTAGTTACTCAAGGCTCTGCTTGCACATACATAACTTCATCAACATCTGCTTGCACATATAAGGATAGATTTTTCAGATGCTAGCTTTCAAGAGTGCATGGCTCAAAGGGTGGCAAAGGATGAAATATTGAAGGGTTTGTGTTTGGGCTAAACGAAAGGTTTTGAAATGAAGGCCTCTCTCCTTTTCACAAAATATTGGATCATAAAGCTTTGATTAAGAATCAAGACAAGTTCTAGAGAGATTACGAATCACGACAGACCCACTCTAATAAAATGAAATTAGGCCCAATAATCCTCACGACAAGGCTAATATCTCAAATAAACAGTCTCAAGAACTAAAATTGTAAAAGGAAAATTCACAACTGATCTGCACTTATCAATTACTAATAACTCGAAAAACACGATTAACCAAATACTTTGATCCTTAGACTCATTAATCAACCTCCCAATGCATTGGCTATGAAAATCACATTTTCATAAATCTTGCTCAGGAATGTTAAAGGCATTAAAGGTGAGAGGAACTTTTATTTCAAAAATAATCTATAACCTATTTAAATTTTTTTTAGCACTAAGGTTTCGCCATGGCTAACCAATGAGTTGGTCACGGTGAACCACACCCGAGAGGTGGTTCTATGTGCCTGTGATTTCGTTCGCGGTGTAATCATAAGATGGTCACGGTAAAACTCACCCGACAGGTTGAACTACTTATTTAAGGACTTTCACCGCGGTGAACAACATAATTGGTCGCGGCGAAAATGGTCAGAAAGCAAAATTTGAGTCAACTCGTCTGGAAATTCAATATATATATTTTTTAAAAAATTTGAAAAAGACACTTGAAATTTCCAAAGTTTTAAGCAAAAATAGCCCCACAATATCCTTCAATGAATTTCAGTTGCATGTTAAATCAAAAATATTACTTGGGAATACTCCAAATTCTAAATCTCCCCCCACACTTAATGCAAACATTGTCCTCAATGATTGGAAGGTAAGATTAACAAATCAATGCGCGCGGCATTCGCAAGCAATATCGAATAATCATACACACTGCAATGAAATCCAGAAAACAGCATTAGGAAAAATCCATATACATACATAATAGATAAAAACATTCAGTCTAAAAAACAACTAATTCATATTCCACTTGGCATAAAGAAGGCTAAAGATCAAAATGAGAGGAGTTTATTAAATTTATTAACTTCAAACTCTAATTACTCTACTTCCTACTAGATAGTTCCTCTCCCACATTCAATTCATCAGAAATATAAAATCACAGTAATAGAGTAAGTGAAAGAGAGGAACAACCTGATAGCTAAGGCGGTTTGAAGTTCTCATGGTAGTGCTTCAATAGTTGCCCATTATCTTTCATAATAGCTCCAGTGTTTTCATCTTTGAGCTCCACCATACCAAAATTGTGTGCTTTTGTTACTATGAAAGGCCCATCCCAACGATCCTTGAATTTTCCAGGTTTAAAGTTAAAATGAGCCTTGAACAGCAGCACTCTATCACCCTCCTTGAAGTTCTTTCTTAAGATACCCTTGTCATGTACCAACTTAGCCTTTTCCTTATACATCCAGGCATTCTCATACGCTTCCATGCGTAATTCTTCCATTTCCTGCATTTGTAGCTTTCTTTTATTTCCAAGAGCTTCCATGTCCATGTTACACTATTTAACCGCCCAATATGCTTTATGCTCCAGCTCCACCGGAAGATGATATGGTTTACCGAATACCAATCGGTATGGTGACATCCCAATCTGTGATTTATAGGCCGTTTTGTAGGCCTATAGTGCTTCTTCCAGACGTAGGCTCCAGTCCTTTTTCGATGGTTTCACCATCTTCTCTAGGATGCACTTCACCTCTCTATTTGACACTTTGGCTTGACCATTGGTTTGCAGATGATAGGCGGTGGAGACTTTATGGTTGACACCAAACTTTGAATGCAGTTCATTCATAACTCTATTATAAAAGCGGGTGCCTTTATCACTTACTATGGCTTTGGGAATTCCAAACCTACAGAAAATGTTTAACTTGATAAATTTCAATACAGTTAGGGCATCATCTTTTCTAGTAGGAATTACTTCGATCCATTGGGACACATAATCTACAGCTAAGAGTATATACACAAATCCAAAGGATGATGGAAAAGGTCCCATAAAATCAATACCCCAAACATAAAAAAATTCACAAAATAGCAAGGGTTGTTGAGGCATTTCATTATGTTTACCTAATCCCCCAAAGCATTAACATCTATCGCAAGTGTGACAGAATAAGTATGAGTCCTTAAATAAAGAAGGCCAGTAAAATCCTAAATCTAATACCTTTCTTGTTGTCCTCCTTACACTAAAATGCCCTCAGCAAACCATAGAATGGCAAGCCGAAATGATAGGCTCAAATTCCTCATCTGGTACGCATTTCCTAATTACTTGATCGCTACACATTTTCCATAAGTGAGGTGCATCCCATATGTAATGCCTGGACTCGCTTTTGAGCTTTAACTCCTGAGGTGAAGTCACAAAAGGTGGGGTAAATCCAGTAACTAAATAATTAACAACATTGGCATACCACGCTCCCTAACAATTACAACACATAGAAGAGAATCAGGAAATGAATCACAAGTTAAGTTAGAGGAATCTACTCCCCTGGCATCATCTGGTAATCAGCTTAGGTGATCCGCCACTTGATTCACAGATCCCGATTTGTCCTTAATTTCCACATCGAACTCTTGAAGGAGTAAAGCCTATCTGATTAATCGTGGTTTTGACTGAGGCTTTTTTAGTAAGTATTTAACAGCTGCATGGTCAGTGAAAACAATAATATGAGAGCTCAATAGATATAGTCTAAACTTTTCTAATGCAAACACAACAGTGAACAATTTTTTTTCAGTTGTGGTATAATTTATTTGAGCTAGATCTAAGGTCTTGGATGCATAAGCTATAGCTCTGGTAACTTTATCAATTTTTTGTCCAAGTATTACCCCTACGACATAATTTGAAGCATCGCAAGAAAGTTCAAAGGGTAATTCCCAATTTGGAGCAATTAAAATAGGTGCAGAAACAAGCTTCTTTTTAAGTTCATCAAAAGCTACTTTGCACTTATCATTAAAGTCAAACTTAACATCCTTTTGCAGCAACTGAGAGAGAGGTACCGCAATTTTGCTAAAGTCCTTAATGAACCATTTATAAAACCCAGCATGACCAAGAAAAGATTGGATATCTTTTACGCAATTAGGATATGGTAGCAAAGAAATTACTTCAATTTTCGCTCTATCTACTTCTATACCCTTTTTTGAGATTAAATGCCCTAGAATGGTTCCTTCATTTACCATAAAATGGCATTTTTCAAAATTTAAAATCAAATTTTCTCAATGCATTTTTGCAAAACTTTTTCAAGGCTAGCAAAACAATCATCAAAGGATCCTCCATAAACAGTGAAATCGTCCATGAAAACTTCCATGCATTCTTCTAAAAATTCAGAGAAAACTGCCATCATGCAACGTTGGAAAGTCCCGGGAGCATTACACAATCCAAAAGGGCATCCTTTGGTATGTAAATGTGCCAAAAGGACATGTGAATGTGGTTTTGTCATGGTCCTCAGGTGTAATTGGTACTTGGAAATACCCCGAGAACCCATCCAAAAAATAATAATGCGTCTTCCCCGCTAGCCTCTCAAGCATTTGATCAATAAAAGGTAAGGGAAAATGATATTTTTGTGTGGCATCATTTAATTTCCTATAATCAATGCACACACGCCAAGAGTTTTGAACTCTTGTGGGTATAAGTTCATCTTTTTCATTCCTCACCACTGTGATCCCAATCTTTTTTGGCACAACATGGATAGGGCTAACCCATTCACTATCTGAAATTGGATAAATTATCCCTGCACTCAATAGTTTGGTGATCTCTTTTTTTACCACATCCAATATCAGAGGATTCAACCACCTTTGGGGTTGCCTAATAGGCTTTGCTTCTTTCTTCAAAAGAATTCTATGCATGCATATCAATGGGCTAATCCCTGGGATATCTGCTAGGATCCATCCTAATGCTCTTCTATGTTCTCTCAAAATAGCTAACAATTTATCTTCCTCTTTTTTAGATAAAGATTCAGCAATTATAACAGGAAGAGTATTATTAGTCCCCAGATAAGCATATTTTAAATTAGAAGGGAGGGGTTTCAATTCCAGAGTAGGAGGTTGCACAATTGAAGGAATTAACTTATGAAGCTCAAGCGAGTTGAGATCACTTCCCTGATTAATTGAGGTGTCCTTGTGGTCTTTCGGCTGTCCAGCTACTTGACCAAAAGTCTTTTCAACATTAATAGGCTTCTCCATTTCAAAGGAATCGTCTTTACTTGTGTTGTGCTTTGACTCGGTATCCGGCTCACTCAGCTGCTCATTTTGAATATGCAAAACAGGAATTAAACATTTCAGTACAATACATTGCAGACATGTTCCCATCCCCTTACAAGCACAGACAGAATTTTCTGAGTATAATGATGCAAAAGATCATGGCTCCTTGTACTCGACCATTGAGGCAATGGACGAAATGCTTGACTGTATAAATCCGTCCTCAGACTTAAATGTGGGACAAGAACTTTCGATTATCATATTATCAGCAAGAATGTTATGATGTGGGTGAGAATATGAACGAGTATGTATTAAAGGTATGTATGAGTGTATGCATGTGTATGTATGGTTTTGGTGTATGCATGTGTTGAAATTTAGATGAATGAAGTGAATGAAGTGTAAAGAGTGGAATTTCGCTGCGGCTAAATATGATTTAAGTCGTGATGAAAGGTACCCGAGAGGGTATCTCTCATTCAGAATTGCAATTTTGGTCACGTCTAAAGTCAAATTCGGTGGCGGCTCAACACACCCGAGAAGAATTTCTCTGTGAAATTGAGCGTGCGTCGCGGTGAAAAAATGAAATTGGTCGCGGTGAAAATGCGGATTTTATGCAGAATGCAATAGAAAAAGATGCAATCTACTATGCATGCTAAGATATTCACAGGCTAATCCTATACTATGAACAAAAATGCAAAACTAACAAACAAAAACACAATCTAATAACTATTGGCACTTCGCTTCCCCAGGGTCCATACTAAGCCACAAATTGTAAACTTAGGTCACTGTCTAGCCTTGAAAATGGATCAAGAATATTAATTTTGATTTCCAAGGGTTGTATAGTGACAACCCCAGGGTCGTTCTCTCCGGAAGCGAGAAGGCGTACCAATAATTCTTAGCATGGGTCTATGCTTGCGATGCAAATGCAATCAGGGTTTGATTCAAATTATCCTATGTATCTAAACTAGCTACAAAATAAACTTGTTTCTTTTTGGTATTTTCTTGATTGAGGACGAAAGTAAAGGCATCTTTGAGAAAGAGAAGTGTGTGTGTGATGATGGGTGCCTCTTGAAAACAAAGTGTTTGCAAAACATGAGGGAAAGTATCGGCTTTCGCACTAAGTTTTCGAAAACAAAAACCCCAACAATTCGTATGGGTCCAGAGCGTCATACGATGATCTCCTTCTAAATCCCCACACAACTTGGTGAGTCCGAAATTACATGAAATGAACTCCATCCCATGAAATCCCTTAAGACCACTTAGTGTGTGTACGGAAATCACAAAGTGACAAAATCAACTCCATACATTGTTGACTCTAAAACCAAGCACAACTAGGATGATAGAAGAGACTAACAAGATTTCATTGAATAAGCAAAATGAACTCCATTCTTCTTTGTCAATCATAAAACAACTCAATACACAATAATCCAAGTTTAGCTCAACCGAGACCAAGCATTTACACACAAACTACAAAGTCCAACTCGGAATCTTGAATTGTAAATGCTTTTACACACAACCTCTCCCAGATAGGGCACCAAAGGCCCTTCCTTTTTTTTTGCCACACCTGCTTCCATTTATTTACCATTTCCCTCTCATCACTTTCACTTTCACTATACCTAGACATGCGCCGCTATTCTCCCTCCCGCGTAGCTCCCTCGCCATACTCCATTCGATTTGTGCTTCTCGTCAACGTTACTCCGCCGCCATACTCTCTATCGCTTGGCTCTTTCCTCTGTGAAGGTAAGCTTTCTTCATCTTGTTATCTTCAAAATAGAATGGGCTTTCATTTCTCAGTAAGTGGTTGATGAGGATTTTTTTTGTTACGTACTCCCACTCTCTGCCGCTGTATTTGTCGCCGCTATCGCAAGCTTTCATACTCCACTCGATTTGTGCTTCTCATCAGCGTAGCTCCGTCACTCGGCTCTTTCCTCCGTGAAGGTAAGCTTTCTTCATCTTGTTATCTTCAAAATGGAATGAGCTTTTATTTCTCAGTAAGTGGTTGATGAGGAATTTTTTTTTGCCAACTAACTAAAAAGGAACTACTCTGTAACTTCAATACCTCGAGTGGTTCATAAAGAAGTTAATCTTTTTGCATCTTTATTCGCCATATTGTATACGTAAGTTTGATGATTGAAAGAATATTTTTGAAATTGAATGAGAACTATCTATAGTTTTGTGGTAACTTGATTTTCAACCTTTAGTTGTCTTTTTAAAAAAATAAACTTTTTCTTTTTCGACCAACAAAACCAAGTGAAAAGTGATATATTGTATCCACATTGTATGTGGCAGCTGAAAGCAATGGTTATTACAATAAATCATTGATATAACACTACTCATTAAATTCCTCTCGCAGCTATTTGCTATTATTTCCATTGGGTGCGTAATTTAATTATTACCAATACAGTATTTTACTCTTTAATAATCGGTGCTGGGTTGGAAAAAAGTTTCCCAGCGGACCCAACCCCATTCTAGCAGTTAAGTAACTTAACGTTTATCAATTTTTTTAAAAGAAGTAACATTACACTATCTACAGTTTTTTTAAATATTGGTATTGATAGTTTATTTTTTTCCAAAAATATTTTCAAAACAAAGTTATAAATCGATGGAAGGGCAAAGGAATGATGTGAATAATAAGAAGCAAAGTGATGAAACAAAGTTGTGGGTAGGTATTCATAATTTATGAATTGAAATGTGCGTAATTTAATTTTTTATTGGATACGTTGCTATATTATCGGTTAAAAAAATACTACAGATGTAAGCTTGAAGAATTCAGATTTTTAAAATAAAAATTAAGAAGTTGTGGTGTGGTTATTTTAAACATATCAAAACAAGGAATGAGAAAACAATTAAATTTGGTTGGGATAAAATTGTCAACTTATCACTAACCCCCTTCCCAACACTCTTAAACCCAAAAAGGAAGCCCCATATAGATTTGCCTTTTTAAATTTGTTTATATTCTTTATATATAATTTTATGATTTGTCTATTTAAATTTGAATGTATACAATGTCTTAGGGTTTAATAAATGGATCGTAGTTGGATGAATGAGTTACGAACTACTGATGAATATGAGAATGGTGTGGAAGAGTTTATTGAATTTGCTAAAAGAAATGTGATTAACAAAAATGGGATGTATTTTTGCCCCTTTGTCAAGTGTAGGAATGGGATTAGGTAAAATATTGATGACATAAGGGATCACCTAATTTGTGAGTGAATAAGTCTCCAGTACACAAATTGGATATGGCATAGAAAAAACTAAGTGCATATGCAGCACACAAAAGAGATTCTGTGGATGCAGTAGATGAAGATAGAATGGAAAGAATGATTCACGATGTCGAGGTAGAATCTTTTGCCCAAACGCCTGTATATGAAAGCATGCTGAGCGATACAGAGACACCATTGTACCCTGGGAGTAAGCATACACGCTTGTCGAGTACATTGCATTTGATAAACTTGAAGGCATCCTGTGGGTGGACAGACAGTAGTTTCACATCATTGCTGCAGTTGTTGGATGATATGCTTCCAGAGAACAATTTACTTCCAAATCGTATGTATGAGGCCAAGAAAATGTTATCTACGATAGGAATGGAGTACAAAAAGATACATGCATGTCCTAATGACTGTATACTATACAGAAATGTGTATGAAGATCTTAGTGAGCGTCCAAAATGTAAAACTGCACGATACAAGGTGAGAAAAGGTGGTGATTGTGTCGATAAACTAGCTAAAAGGCAACCTTTGAAGGTACTATGGTATCGGTTTAAGATTTTGTTTGCCAATGCAACAAAAGCACAGAAGTTGAGATGGCATTGTGATGAGAGAATATCTGATGGAAGGTACCTTCGACACTCGGCTGACTCTCCACAGTGGAAGAAAATTGATGAAATGTTTCCACAATTCGGTAGTGAGCCAAGAAACCTTCGGCTTAGGCTTTGTACAGATGAGATCAATCCGTTTGGGATACTCAGTAGTACACATAGTGCATGGCCGGTACTCATGGTGATATACAACCTGCCTCCCTGGTTGTGCATAAAACGTAATTATATGATGCTTACTATGATGTTTTATGGACCGAAACAGCCGGGGAACGATATAGATGTTTACTTGGCACCTTTGATTGAAGACTTAAAGAAGCTATGGGAGAAAGGTATTGATGTGTCTGATGAATACAGGCAGGAGTCATTTAAGTTACATGCGATGTTCTTCACAACGGTAAATGACTTTCTTGTATACAATAACTTGTCAGGATACAGTGTCAAAAGGCATAAATCATGTTAAATATGTGAAGCAGACACACACTTCCATCAACTTAAGTATGGGAGAAAAACTGTCTACCTTGGTCATGGGAGGTTTCTTCCTCAGTTCACCCCTGTCATAGGTTAAGAAAGAGTTTTAACAGCTTTCCAGAGTATAGGATGGCTCCAAATGCTTTAACAGGAGAGGAAGTGTATCGCCAGATAGAGAATGTCAACGTCATCTTTGGTAAGAATTAGAGAAGTGCTAGCGAGAAGAGCATATGGAAGAAGCGGTCAATTTTTTTTTATCTTCCATATTGGAGTACTCTTGATGTGAGGCACAATATCGATGTAATGCATGTGGAGAAGAACGTTTGTGATAGCCTTGTTGAGACGCTGTTGCACATACCGTGAAAGACTAAGGATGGAATCAGTGCGAGACTAGACTTGGCTGAAATGGGAATAAGAGAACGGTTACATCTAAAGCTAAGGGATGATGGTAAAAGGGCGTACATAGAGCTAGCAGTGCATACACTGTCAAAAGCCGAGAAAAAAGTTTTTGTGAGTGTTTGCATAGCATCAAGGTGCCACAAGGGTATTCATCGAATGTGAAAAGGCTTGTTTCATTAGACAATTCGAAGCTTATGTATTGATGCAGCAATTATTACCAGTGGCTATTAAAGGCATTATGAAGGATGACATTTGTGATACTCCTTAATCTTTACCTTTAGCTTCATTCAATATCTATTTGGAAGCACCTTTAGGCCTTTAGTGACTTAGAGTAACCAAAGAGTGAAACATAAAATTTCAAGTTTAAGGTTACTATTCACGTCACTATTCACAGATTTTTGGGCCAACTTTGAAAATTCATAACTAATTCTAGAAAAATCGAAATTGAGTGCTTCCAATTTCTACTTGAAGTTTATAAGTTCCTCTATAAAGGAAAAATACTCATTGGGTCATTAGCTTGTCCAATTGATGCAGTTTACTGCATGAAAAAGTACTGTTCACTTGGCAATTTTTCATTTTCAAACTTCATCTTTTTTTTTTTGAAACCCTAACTCCTAATCCTTTTTGAACCATATTTGATCATTCATTTAGGAGTTCTTGGCTATCATATATCATCCATACATGCATAGGTTTCACATCACATATTACATAACCATGCCCATAACAAATTCCTTGCTTTAACCTCATAAACTTTCTCCCTTACTCTTTGATGCACTTGTACCTAGACATGGTTAATGGGGGAGGGTGAGATTCGAGGAATCCCAATAGCAAACATTACAAACAATGCATGTAGGATGAATGTTAGTGCATGATATACTTGCCTTAAATAGGCTCATGTCCACATAATGAAATGGTGCGTGCTCAATGTTTTGTGTAATGTACTTATGACCATAGTAAAAATAAAAACAGAGCTTCATTCATTCATACATGCTTCACATAATCTAGCAAAGCACTACAGCAAATTGATGCATAACATAAACATCACATACATACAAGTAAGTAAGTTTACTACCTTTTAGATTTTACCTCCTCCTTAAGTACTTTAATCTTCTAACCATAGCTTTTTCTTTGTCACTTTATGGCCCTAGGGAACTAATAACATAATTAGAGCCATGAAAAGTGAATGTCCAATGGGCCACATTAGCCCTAAAGGCTTACTTTTACCCTTGGAGTTCCTACAAAATTACATTTGGTTACTTTCTCTCTTAATTACGCATGGTAACCAAAAGCTGTCAGCATGTTGACTAAACTTTGAAAAATCATAATTAATTCTATATAACTCCAATTGGGGTGGTTCAAATTTCTATGTGAAGCTCTTTCAGTATAATTTCATATAAAAATACTCAATTTCGGTCATCACAGCCATATCATTCCCAGAATTTCGTCAAATACAAACTGTTCCAGATTTCATTCCAGAAACAGGACACAATTTCAAAAATTCATATCTCCTATTTCACAAGTCCAATTAATCCATATGACCTATAAAATTGAAGCTTGATAAGTCTACTTTAATTCTGGAAAGTTTCATGGTCATTGGGCAACATTTGGCCACACAAAATCACGTTACAATTACACTGCTTCCAGAAAACGAATTTCACAGCCCTTACTCTTTAACTTCCAAAAATTCCAATTTCATATACAAGCATCTAAAAGTCATGAACACTTGTATACCTACAAAAAAACTCATTTTGGATCTATTGGAAGCATCAAAATCATCAAAAGAATTCATCTTCATCAGATTCCAGACCAGACCGAAACAGTACACACATATTCAACAATATGAATTTTTCAACTTCCATCACTTCTATCACTTGATTCATGTTTCCAAACTCTCATTCATGCATGGGAAAACATGATTCTTGCTCTCCTATGCCAAGTGGAAAATTGGGCAGCATAACCCCTAGGGTTTCATCATACCAAAATTGAAAGACAAGAGAAAATAAACAACTCTCCACCACCGACAACATCAACAACATC
>JANTPZ010129444.1:0-10980 GCA_025593235.1 Vachellia pachyceras
CCATGGACGCCCTGGGCAATATCAGGACTCTGCTGCTCAATATTCACTAAAACCTTGCATTTGTCAGCATCAAGACCCACCTCATCCGAGACAAATCCAATGTTGCGGCATGTGTCCCGAACAATCTTCTCATACTCAATGCTGGCCTTGGTCGTAATCTCTCCAAAGACCATGACCATGTTAGTCTTGGTGCAAGTTTCACAGGCAACCTTGCTGTCGGGGTCCTGTGCAAGGCAGGCATCGAGCACTGCATCAGAGACCTGGTCGCACAGCTTGTCAGGGTGACCCTCATTGACAGATTCAGAAGTGAACAGAAAGGTCTCCATTACTCAAGCTACACAAATAAAAGCAAACAAAATATTAGGATTTGGGACTGACAAAGCGCAGAAAAATAATAGAAGCAACAAAATGGGTAGCAAAATAGTGTATAATTTTTTAGTACTCAAAATAGTTTATCCTTTCTTTGTCGAAGTTCAACTCCCGACCAACGCAGAAAGAGAAGACTGTAAAGATTTCTCGCGCACGCACTAGAAGAATAAGTTCTGCAACTTCTACTAAACATCAAACTAGGAAGGACTCACACAACTATCTCTGGGAAACAAATCGTTTCCTTCATTGCGAATGAACAAGCTAGCGAGTTATATTTCTGATTTCTAGTAGATAGACTGATAAAGGAATGAAATGAAAATTAATAAAAAAATCCCACAAAGGACCGTTCGCTCTCTAGAACTAGTGCAGGGCAACGGGTAAAACTTAGATCACATTGAAATTATGAAAATCAACAAACGCAATACCGCTGCCACCGAAGTTCGGTAAACAGTAGATGTAAATCCATCAGAATGTCAGATCTGACACCAGTAGAATGCAACATAATTGAGAAGGATAACCAGAAAACCGGATCGGAGGGGGTAACCATTTGAATGGATATTTTCCGAAAGAGAATCATATGATATCCATTACACAAAAGCTCTAATACATCGTTGAAGAAATCCAAAGCACTAAGGGCATCATATAATTGGCAAAAAGGAATTCCATAATTACAAAAGACGGTAGATATAGCAAGGTGAGCTAAAAACAAGTATTGAGTTTATGTTAAAAGAAACACTCAGATCTCTAACGAAGATGTCTGCAATTGGCAAGACGTGACCGTTTAATCGTTAAAAGCCATAAACAACGCATAGGCCCAAAGGTAGAAAGGAGACATCGAAAATGGATGTGAGCAAAAGCATGAAGAGGACAATTAAGAGGGGAAACTAACCTGGAGCGAGTCGGGCACCAAACAATAGATCTGAAACGTAGACTTCGCTTTACGCTCACCCGAACCAGACCCCGACCAGAGAGATAACTACGAACGCCTGTGGAAGGAAGGACGAGCATCTTATTCGGAGTTGCCTTATTTATACTGGTCAGTGTCTCAAATGACCGGGTACCGGAACGGGCGGTGGTGGCTACTTTTCAAGAAGGCAGGAAAGGTAAATAGCCGTTAGATTAGAAGGCCATGTGAAGGGGTGGGATTTGTCGGGGTTGGTGAAATGAGGGATGTTAAGCATAACCGGAGATTGCCGGTTGTTCACCAACCCTCGCGGCACCCTGTAACTCGGTTGGTGAGGGGTGGGACGTCAACTTTCTTGCAATCTCAGGTTTCAAAAGAATCGTTTCCCCAAAAAGAGGGAGAGAAATTGGAGAACGAGATTAAGTTTTGGAGGTTTGGTCCAAAAAAATAGGTTTGAAAATATGTAATTTTTTTTAGCAGTAAAATGTAATGGGTTTTCAATGCGCTTCTTGATTTTAATGTGAATAGATGGATTATGAGCTTGTAGAGGCATGACGTTTAAGTTGCATGATTTATGCGTAATGAAGGCAATCAAAATAATCAAGGGAATGGAATGAGTTATTAAAGGTGAGGATTACCTTGGCAACGTAATCCATCTCGGCAAACTTGAAGGCGATGCCCAGGTCACAAGTAACGGAGAGGCCGAGGGCTGCATTACGGGGCAACCAATGAGAGGAGAGACAAGAGAGGAGGCCCAAGAGAAAGAAGCAACCTCGACATCTGAACTTTGGGAATTGACAATGTCCGCGAGCTCTTTGAAAGCGTCAGAGATTTTTCTGAGAAGCTTTGCATCGGGCGAGGTCTCTGCCATCGGACGGGAAAGATCTTCGACTGCCTTGTGCTTCTATGCGTCCTCGGTACTTGTTCTTCGCTGTAAATGGACGCTTGAGTTGGCGACTAGGGTCGAAACCCCAAGCATGCCTGCTTTGTTTGGGTGAACAGGCCAATTTTTTGACCTGACCTATCCTATAAAAATTAGAGAGGATATTACGGTATATATAGATTCACCACTTTTCTATATATAAAAAAGATCTACATAACGGCAGCAATGCATGTGGGAGGTATAAGTGTAGCCATTATAGGCTAGATTTTTGTATGAGGTGCCCTATGAAAGAACTACTGCCAACAAATACGCAAGAGAGAGCTGATAAGTTTAGTCCCGTTTCTTACGTACGCGTTAATGCATTAACAGAATAAGTTGACGGATTAAAGAGTGGCTGTCGGATGTGGGATGGAGTGTGAGGGTAGAACAAAGATTAGATAGAGACAAGTGGGACTTGCGCGGTTCGACACATGGGCTTTTGATGTTAGTGCGTTTCATGTCTCATGAGGGCCTTCGTCGATTATATATTTAATGGTATGACGCACGTTTCCCTGCACATTTCAGGATCGGTATTCCATTCAATCCATTGTTTACACATTCCTACCAACCAAGGGAATTGTGGCGCCTAAAAAGGAATAAAAATATCATCTGCCTCAAACTCTAATAACAAGTGATGCAACCACCACCCACGGACCAATTAGTGCGTCATTACGAGTAGTTATTGGCAATTTCCTTTTCTGAAAATCAAAATTAAAACGGGGGAGCCGCCCCGCTAGCTTCACCGCATCAGATTCAGTCATGGAAGAGAAAGATTGTCACTGACCGCCGAGCAATTTCGTGTTGGGCTATGGTAAATCTTTTATCCCAGTAATAACACGAGAAAGATTGTCACGCCCCGCTAGCAATTTCCTGTTTTAAAAGTGTCACAACGTGTGTCCATATCAAAACTGGCGTCCCCAATAACGAGAACCAGCGACACATCAACGCGGCTTGCCATGACCATTCCTGTAAAACAAAAACAACACGACAACAAGCCACTTGCCACTTATTTGTTTATAGTCTTGGGCTTGGAGAACATGTATACATTTATTTGAACGACAATTTTGGTGCAGTTCCCTGTCAAACACGCAACGAACGGTAGTCGACAATTCTATAGCGCATACGTCCTTTGTACTCTTCAATCAAGAGGCAATCTTGTTAAAGAGTACAAACATTACGACTCCCAATGTAAGCACCAAAAACTGCAGAAAACAGAATGCTCGCACCAATACGCTTTCAAATCTATATTTTGTATACATGAAGTATAAACACTTGATCAAAATATGACCTTAAACCAAGCAAAAATTAATCCCCGTACAGGCCAATGGAACTAGGCATTCAACATGACAGAAATTCACGACTTCGCTAAACCAAAAATTCACCCCGATTTGGTCCCAAGTTAAATTTTCTGGATTTGTTTGCTTATTTCCACTGCTGTTTCTTTGCCAGCTAGCTCAACTATATGAAGCCCTTCACTTCCCAAGCCTAAGAAAAGGAGCTAGGGAAAGAGCTTATGGCCTCCTCCATTCCGCCAAACACCTCGTACAGGCAGCCCTCCAGCATCGTTCTTATAACTATCCAAGGCCTCCGCTGATCCAGGATCTGAGTTGGCATTTGAACTCTTAGGGTCCAACAATGCTTCTACAGAACCATCACCAAGGCGCATTCTAATGAACTTAGAAGTTTTCTTGCGTTGCTTGCTCCCACTAGCTCCCTCATCTTTACTTTGGTTGGGAAAACTGCCAAGCGATGCTTCACCCTGCTCAGAATGCTTTGGGTTGGGTAGACTACGAGAATTCGTACCAACCTTTTGATCATCAGCCAAAATTTTTAACTTACCTTTGGCACTACGGTAATCACCCTTGGACAGTACCTCTGCATTCTCCTCTGAAGGTTTATGATTCAACTGCAATTGACGTACAGTTTTTATAAAGCTATCTTCTACATCGTCCCTAGAGTTCGTCTCTTCAATATCTATAGACTTCCCTTTGCCTTTGCCTTTAGCTTTCTTGGAGACCTTGACATCTTTGTGATGGCCACCCCAATCATTTTCTTGAAAAGCAATTCTTTGCAAACGCGAATTGTAAGAATCAACAAGTTCTTTCTGCTTCTGTGGATCAGGGCACAGTCTAGCTAACTCTAGTACAAGATGAGACAATCCAAACTGCTGCACATAATCCAAGTATGTGCCTGTATCAATTAGTCCTTGGCGATATTGTGCAGAAATGTCTTTAAAAATGGTGTATCTATCTTGATCAAAATCAAGGGCATCACGGATCTTTTCAACCAAGGACTTGTTGGCAGAATGAACATCCTCCACATTCGTCATTGCCAAAGACTGGCTACTTGCAGGCAACTTGTTTACTTTTGTAGCAGATACTGGAGGAAAATCGGAAAATGAGGATTTCAAAGGACCATTTTCAATGAGATTTGGAGCAGATGCAGAATGAACGATTCTACCATTGTTACGTATTTCCCTTGATGTGCCAGGAGACAAATGTCCATGAGCAGTTCTCTGTGTAGCCTGGACAGAACTAGCATAGGTTGAAGGTGCAGGTCCATGATTAATGACAGTCTTTGTCTGACTGGAATGACCCGACACTTCAGGAGCAACACTTGTTGGTCTTCTAGATTGCCTAGGATTACTTGATGATTGCACAGATCCACGACTTGCAACCGGCCACCCATTATCATGATTAAGAGCAGATAAATTTCTGTTGCTATGCCGATGCAAATGTGCTGCCATAGTGTTACTAGATGAACCTTCAGACTCATTTTTGGGCTTTGCTTGGCCATTGATCGATGCTATGGGAAGTGGAGGAAAGGAGGAATCTCCCAATGGTGAACTCCTTGAATTTTGTCCCAAGGCTTGGAGATATCTTGAAGACAATTCAAAACTTGATGTAGCTAAGGATTCAGATAATTGGATACCTGGCTCATCATCAAAGTTCCCATAACCAAGAGCAACTTGTCCACTGCTTGATGTAGATGGATCATGACTTGTGCTCTCTGCACTAGCTGTGTCGAAACTGGCTTGAATGGCCATAGAAAGTTCACTTTCAGAAGGATCACGACGAAATGTCCGACCTCTTCCATGCTGTTGGTCTTGCTGATTACCATGTCTATATCGGAAGCTAGTTGGAATCTTCAGGGGAAAGAAAAAAAGCCAATGTAAGAGAAGAATGGGACAGCTCAATCAAAATTATTTGACATTTTGAGCACTTCCAGAATGAATGAGAAACAAGGTAAACGAGAATTAACAGGAAAAATGATTAAGCCAATTAACATGCCTGAAGAGCAGCATTGCGTTTTGACCTTGACATTCGCCCTCCATGTTCAATAGTATTATGCCTCTAAGAAATAAGCAAACAGGGAAAAATAATGTTAAAAATGAACGAAAAGATAAGCCCACAGCAAAAACACAAGTCATAGAGAACTGAATGCAGCATATAAAATTCAAACAATAATTGTGGACTGAACTAAAATAAGCTAAGATCATTGTTTGTAAACTAAACTGAAGTGGCTACTTCAGTTGGAAAACCAGTAAATTGAGCCAGGTGGGTTTAGAGAGAAATCACCACACCAGCAAACTGATAGGTCCAACCGCTACTGCCAGCAAAGCACACGCAAAAAGACATAGGGGAGTGTCAACTGGCATAAAATGGGGGACTGTTGATACAGAAGAGAACACATGCTTATATACAAAAGATAGAAAAGTGACCCTTTAGCTGTCCTAGGTTCCTAAACCTAACAAAAGAATGGAGTAATGATGAAGGTAGGAGGGAGCGGTTAAAAAAGTTGAGTTAGAAAGCTATTTATTTTATATTTAATATATTCAAAAATATAAAATAGCATATCTATATTTAAAATATCACTAGTTTGGTAATGACTGAACCAATGAATCATAACACCTTAAAAAGTTTAACAACACCTTTTAAAATCACTCACAACGACTATGCATGTATAACAAACATGTGCCAAGTAAATGGGGTTTGGCCCAAAAAATTAGAGGAAAAAACAAACATCCACATAATCACCTTCATCTCAGCTTCAGATTGAAATACAATGAATTTTTTAGCAAGGCAAGCTTCATCTTCACATAAGAAGTGCTCTTGACGGAAATGGGTCTGTTTACACAAACACTCAAGAGTTCAGATGAGGGTAAACAAGTATTTAGCCATTTACTCTGAGAATAAAAGGAAAAGCAACAGTTATATATCATACCTCTAAGTCATCATAATTCTTATAATATTCATAGTGTCCTGGATGCTGCCTGCATCAAGAAGTATACATTTCAACATTACATTTAAACCTGGCATATTAACACGATATCTAACAAAGTAGATTGTTGGCTAAGATGTGTTACCTTCGGCATATATGACAAGTAAAATGTTCTGTCGACATATGAGTGTATATTTCATTGTCCCCATAAAATGGAGTTCGGCAGAATTCACACATAGGATGCCCCATAAAACCACCTCTCTCGCTCTCACTTCCATCCACCTCAGAATCACCTGTGTTTATATGCTGATTTAACTGTGCTCTAGTATATAGTTTTTGTTCACAAATGAATACCTGTATCACAGAAGGAAATTATGGTATGAATTTTCAGCGTCAACATTTAAAGGGAAATAAAAATTCAGAAACTGAGACCCAAAATTCCTATAAGATGCAAAATATGCAAGCAGTACCTTCCTTCCTTCCAAACATAAACTGCACATGAGCAGCCTGTGATAGCGGAACAAGTGACCTTTTAGCTGTTCTATGTTCCTAAACCTAGCTCGACGCTTCAAGGCATCAGGTGTTTGCTCCTCCATCTTGTCGCATACACTACATGAAAGCTTGCACATAGCCTTGATCATCTTGTAGTGGTCCACATCATCGAAAAAAGCATTTGTATCTTCATGGTACCAGTATGAACCCACCTGACCCTCCCTTACATCTGATGGCAGCACTGAGAAGTTATTAATCATACTTGTAAAATCTCCTAGAGCCTGCAACCATGGTAGCACCAATGCATTTCATTTAAAGCCAAAATGCAACAACGGCAGAAATAAATTAAAAACCAGTGGGTCCACACCAACTTTCTAGCTTTATATCAAAAACATTCAAAACCAAATTTGGTCCTAAACGGATGGATCCTTAGCACAAGCCCTCATAAGGTCCAACGGCCTTGCGTAATTAAAGAAAAGAAGAAAATAGTGTGGAGTGGAAAGATACAGAGTTCACATCAAAATCACCATATCGTTTCTTTTACCTCTCCTCTGTCTAAAAGATGGATGATATACAGCACAATATGTTTCTTTGCTAATTCACAAGATGTATGCAAGTCAACACACCTCTATTTACTAAATAGAATGAAGTAAAAACATGGTGAACCTAGAGCACTAAACATGGCTTAAGGGTGTCTATATTATGTAAAAACTAAAAAATTATTTAAATTTGCATTTTTCTTTTTTTGTCCATATGTCATTTTTTTCCATTGCCGGGCTTTGATTCACATGGGAAAGGGCAGCTTCTTTTCCCCCCTTCAGCTCAAAATTATAATTTAAAAGTGAAAATAAAGCTGAAATGGCATGAAGAAGAGACATCAGCAATATGCCTATTGTATGCCAGCTTATTCAGAGACATCTACTATATTCAAAAGTGGTATATAACGTCATCAGACTTCCAGTTGAAATCAATCTCACCAAATCTCCAAGACACGGCTTAAAAACAAGTGAATATGCATCTCAGTTAACTGAAGAAAAAAGAACTCGTCATATTTCTATAAATAAATGCTTAGAGACATGCAAATTCAGTTGAAGTTAAGGGATTTTCCAAATCCCCCATAACGTGGGAAAGGTGATGAATGATCAACTTTGAAGACATTATTTTAATTCAAAATGCATTTACAGCCAAAACATTCATAAAATCCAATGACATAGAATAACATGACCACAGATCAACATATTTACCATTTCATAAAACAAGTTTCTTACCATCTGTTCATAAATTATCAGAATAACAATTAAATCATTGTCAAGGCCTTTGCATGAAAATTAAAAATGATAATAGTTGTGCAGAACTCATAGTCAAGCGCTGATGCAGTAAATCATAAAGTGAATGTTTAATGGCCGAAATGGTAGCAAGCCTAAATTATTAAATAGCACATTACTACATTATCCTTGGGACGTGCACAGGATGCGATGGAAATGCTACAAAAGAGAACCAGAAAACAGAAATGGTGCAAATGCAGTGGAAGCAAGGTTATCAAATCGAGATACAAATCGTAAATCGGAAAACCAATTTTTAAAATCGTGAATCGAAACTTATCGTAAATCGTAAGATTCCTCATCATTTGTAAAGATGACATAAATATAATTTTTCACATAAGAGACATCAAATAAAAATTTCTATTTTATAAATTCATAAAAATTATGAGTCATTGTGCCCCCACCATCAAAATAACAACCACAAAAGAATCACTAATAGCATAGAAAAGTAAAATAGGGTGGAGAAAAAAAAACTTCTAAAAAATAGAGTTATAAAATTTACTGTATGAACCAAATGAGAGAAAGATTCCCTTCCACATCACGGAAGGAAGAGGCCCATTTCATCTTGCATCATTGAAATAGTAGTCATCAAGCAATTCTTGCGATTCTTGAGTGAAAGATTCCAGTGGGGAAGAGATTGCTATGGAAGTTGAATCCTTTCGCTCAATATCTGGATCGAATCGTGAGATACGACGTGCGATTCCGTGGAGAAAGATTCGGAGTCGAATCTTTTCCCTTAATATCTGAATCGAATCTTGAATCGTAAGATTCGAACTACCATGAGTAGAAGTGCTAGAGGGAAAAATAATAATAACATGAGGCCCAAAAAAAAAATGAGCGGTTCACTGCCCCAACGTTGATGAACGGTAAACCTACTTCTAACTAAAAGCATTTTCCTCTCTAAGCATGCTTGCTTACACACGAAAAGGCACGTCACTTAGCGAGTAAATTCGTCCTATCTAACATAAACCCACGTTAAATTTGAGTTATATACGCCCATGAAATATAGGCATCTGTAATGGAAATAAAGCCAGCCAGAAGCACCACCAAGCATGCAAAATAACAGACTTCAGAATTACGAGGCTAATTGTCAAGGATGACCGAAATAATAAATCCAACCAAAAATTAGGCAAGCTCAGTGCGAGTTGATGTATTAAAAGCATTACCCAACTGACCCACCTTTGTGACAAAAACACGGTCGCATTGGGTCTTGCAGATGCAACAACAGCGATCGTCGCATATGAAACGGAGACGAGCTACGCAGGTGGAGCAAACCTCCCGATGCAAACAGGGACCGTACGCAACCCATTCCAACGGTTCAGCGCAAACAGCACAGCAGTCATCCATGACTTCTTTAGATATCGAAACCTAGAGATGAAAACCCTAATTCGGGTGGCCAACCAGATGAGATGAATCTAGGGTTTAAAAGTGTTGGCTCTACAAATTCTATAACGGTGGCGATGGATAGGAATAAGAATTCGAAGTTATAGTAATTCGGTGTCGGAGAAGCAGAAGCAACGAATATATAAAAAGGGGAGGAAGGATCGAAGGTTGAGGGGAGCAGACAATTTTGGGAAGCAGGAAAAAACTCGTGGGAAGCTCTCCGGAAATTCGCAGCCACACCACAGGCCTCGCCACACCAAAACCCCACCAGGGCCGTCTAATAGCCGACCGTAAGGTCCGTAACTGTTTAATAACCGTGCTGTTATTATTGTTACTATTGATCAAAACAAACTGTTGGTTTCTTTCTCCTTTCTTTCTTCAGTGTAAAAGGACGATGCTTAGCAAAGTTTCTTATATTAATTACATTAAATTGTCTAATTAAATATGGTTATGTGTTCTAATTTTTTACTTCTAATTGAACGATAATATTTTAAAAATAAGACATGTAATTACATATTTGGTAAATGGGTATAAGGAACATAACTTTATCATTGTCATTGTTAAAAATATAAATGGATATGACCAGTAACAAGCCATGAGCCTTTGTTAGGGGTTGGATTGAAAATTTCTACACTAACATTATTATGTCTGCTATACTATTAAACTTCCAAGTTAGTAAAACAAAATAAACACATCCACCATTTCAGATGAAATAAAATAAATGCATATTTTGATTAATAAATCATATTTTATTTGGCCAAAGGTATTTTTAATTGCAAAAATCACGTCCTCGTGTATTAATGTTCAAGAATCTTATACAATATAATTATATTTCATATTTTGGCTGAAGAAGATCGTAATAAACAATGAGATGCATATTCACCCAAAAAAATACAATGAGATGTATGAAGATTTTTTCATTACTCTAGACGCTCCATTCTTGTATTTTCAAATGTTAACGGTAAGTATTGATCCCGTTTTGCTGAATTTTGGAGAGTTCAAATGTACATTTAATTGTATTTTTCTGTAAAAACGAGATAACCACCTTCATATATTTATTTCAAGTTGTATAGAGTACATTTCTGCCCAATTTCCAGACGGACGCATCATCTCTAGGAGAAGTTCTTGTGTGCATCATACAAAAAGTCTCAGCGGCCTTTGTGTAAGCTTTACGTGTCTTCTAAGGTTTCTTTTTCCAATCTTTATTTTTTTTCTCTCACCTGATTTTTAAGGTAGTGCGAGACTTGTACAAGGTAACTGGAGCGCGCTCTCTCTCTTTCTCTCTTGCACCCTGTGGAGTGCAAGCAAGAATTTCTGTCCTCAGTGTAGCCGGTAGATTTTACCCTTTTTTTTATTGCATTGTCTTT
>JANTPZ010129445.1:0-33112 GCA_025593235.1 Vachellia pachyceras
GCAGCGATTTTAGACCATCTGTTATCTCCGATTTTAGATAGTGGCCAATTTAACTCATTCATGCTGTATAAGATAGAACTCAAATATCTTCTTCCCAATGATGAGAAGGGAACCAACTATACAAGGAAGATTAGAAGTAGATATGAAGTAAAATCAGAAGAAGAAGAACAGCAGGAAACTTGGCAGAAGCAGAGCATGTTGCGTAAGGAGAGAATATGTTTTCTCAGTACCTAGATCAGCCCACCAATAGAGGTGCTGGACAGTGAAGAGCAGAACTTGTCGACACTACACGAGTAAACTTTCGCAGGATATAATGTAAGCAGAGAACTTTACAGATTGCTTAAGGGCAATCTGGTCTTTTTCACAATCCAATTAACTATTAAAAGGTCCCATGGGACCAGACAGCAATTAATTAAAGGCTTGGGACCATTTGCTAGTTTTTTAACTTACATGGGACCTATGGCTGATTTTCCCAATAAACTTTTAGACCATTGGCAAAATATAGATTCCATTTAGAGAACTATCTTCAACTTTAATTTCACGATTCCCAACTTTAATATAGTGAATAATCACTTCAATTTAGTAAGTTAAGAGAGGCCAAAAAAGCTCTCTCATCCTTGGTAAAATATGAACTCTCCTTTGATAGCACATTTCTAAATTTAGTTTCACAAATTTCGACTTAGTGGATGTTCACGTAAGTTTAGGAAATTCATAAGGCAAACTTCCCATTACCCATGCATTGCCTTTTCTATTAGCTCAGGGCTATTGTCATCCTTCTATTCAAAATGGTTCAATTGGTCTGAACTTAAATTATACTTACTGGACACCTTAATTTGTCTTTTCTCTATTTTAGAGGTATTTTTTTTGTCTTTTTGCCTATTATTTACTACACACAAGATTATTATCATTCTTTCTTAAAAATAGTTCAATAATAAATACAAAAGCTAATAACATCAATTAAAAAATTGTCTTATTAAAGTTTGTAAACTATATATATAGTTTCAAAGTAGGCTCTAATACCACTTATGTAATGGTGTCAGTGTCTTCACCATATTATTAATAGAAACCTGTTTTGATTCTTGTCCACCTTCCAGTTTGGTATTAAATATTAAAGGATTAAGGTACATGAAAGTATTTTACTAGCGAGGCACATTGTGTTTTTAAGTTATCTGCAGTGGTGCAATTTCACCTTCAAAGTTTTCAACGACTCAGCATTGGTTCAGCATTGACTAACTGACTGAGTGACTAATTAGGTTCTCAAGTGGCTGCACAAAAGCAATGCGAATGAGCGAGGGTTTCTTCTGTTTTTTGAATGGAAACTGGAATTCTTTAACATATCATAAGAGAATTACAACAACTAGATGAGGAACCATCTTTCAGACATTGCCACCACTTGAGAAAGGTGGAGGTTTGCAGCAAACCCAGACCAGACCACCGGAGGTCAAAGGTCAAAGGAGCTTCAACGGTGGGAATAAGCCATTATTCAATGTTCCCGGCGTCAACGTCGATAAGAATTCGGCGACTGGATGAAGGTCAGAGGAGCGTCTCGGGAGTGGGACCATAGGTCAGATGCAGAAGCAAAGTGAAGGCTTATGAATTCAACGGCTTCTGAACAACGTAATAAGAAAAAAGGGCCTGCCAAGGAATGGAGGAAGAAAGAAAGCAAAACAGATGAATTAATTGGGAAAGAAAGTCGTTCAGATGTTGGACAAGGGAAGCAGGAAAAAACCAGCTGACCAAGGTATACCTTCAGCAGAGCATCCTCACAACAGATTGTTACCGTCAGCAAAACAGATGAATCAACGAGGGACATATGCTGAAAAGACAAGGGTGGGCAATAAGAAAAGAACAATTTGGTTGCATGGCTTGTTCACATCTTCTAGTATTTTTGGGTCTTCATCCTCTCATGGCCCATTGGATTTTAGTCAGGTAAATGTCCAGAATAAGGATGGATTATCCGCGTTTCAACAATGTCAATCATCTGGAGAATAAGGAAAACATCCTTCTACCTTTCTGGAAGAGCAAGTCCTTGGAGCCATGAGCTAGGGTTTCAAAGGTTGAAACTATAACAAAGAAATGACCTTCAAACAAGAGCAAAATATCAAACTAGATCCATCAAAAGCATCTCCCTTAGGAGTGGTAAAGGTACTAACATTCAAAAAATAAACCAGTGCTAAACACAACGAGCAAAGCAACAAAAATGAAACGTTGTAGAAACACAATCATAAAAAGACCATTGTATGTAAATACACAGGCAAAGCTGCCAAATCCTATATTATTCCACCCCTTCCAAATCATGATTTAAATCAATGGAAGTATAATAATATAATAGCATAAATATCAGAAATAAAACATATTTTAAAAGAAGTTTGATTTACAAGTGGGTGATTATTTGACTATGATTCCTTAATTGAAAATTAGTCCAACATATATAATAGGAAATTGAATTAAACCAATTATTAGTATGAACATGTCCTATGAACCAAAACTTCGAGAGGACCAAAGGAAGTGATATAATATGTCTTGAGCTTGAAACCTTAAGGA
The DNA here is from genome assembly GCA_025593235.1 of Vachellia pachyceras. Taxonomy (NCBI): domain Eukaryota; kingdom Viridiplantae; phylum Streptophyta; class Magnoliopsida; order Fabales; family Fabaceae; genus Vachellia; species Vachellia pachyceras. Next base: position 2,545 of record JANTPZ010129445.1, read on the forward strand.
CTTATCCAACATACCAAACAGCTATCGGAAAAACTGGTTGAAGAGTAATAGTATTAAAATTTACAAAATTATGTATCAACGCTAGACAAGGCAATCAAACTAACAAAAGAAAATAATGTAAAAGAGAAATTTATAAAGCATAATTTAAAACATGTAGTTAGATACATAATATAAAAAGGATGAGATAATTAGGAAAGAAGTTGCCCTGCACCAAAAAAAAAAGTAGCAAAGCATGAGGCATCACTCAGATGCAAGAAGAAATAGAGACAACCATCAGCTCAGTTGATCCAACAAGCACCGCAATGAGAAAGGCGTACGATACACTCTGTTTCAAAACTCTAAGGCGTTGCCATACACTTGAAGTTGCCTTACGTTATTTTTATGCAGTCAATAATAATGATAATAATTTGTTTAACCAACCCTCACAGTTCTTATTTGTAGCATACAATGTTATGGAAAAGAAACTTCATTTTCCAAGCAATATCTTCATCAATTCACATTTCACTTATGGTAACGTTCTTAATGTTAGGTGGACATATATCTTCTTTAATGTGAACTAGAGTTTGTCAACAAAGATGTGTAATTGTATACATAGAGCGAGCGGAAAAATGACATAATACAAATTATAATAATATATGATTCAAGCTTTCAACACCAAAGTATGTGATTTAAATATGATTTCTTCATTTCCCTCTTGATTTTCAGATTTTTCAATAGTTGAATGTTGGGTTTTGGATTATTTTCGAAATGGGTGATGATTTCACCAAATCTTTTATATTTAAATAAGTTATGTGAACTGAATTAAGTGTTTAATGATTTTAGTTTTGTTGGATTTGGAGTTATACATGATTTTGTGCCAATGTTTGGTTATTTGGTTAGGTTTTGACAAAGTTATAATAATGTGATGATTAGGTCATGTTAATATGGTTTGATTTTGAAGTAAGTTTAAATTATTGATTTAGCTTGAAATTTGAAAATTGGTATTTTTGAGGTTGGAGCCTAAGTGTGGAAATTGGGAATTTGAGTTAATTGGGATACTATAAGATTGATAATTGATTTAGATGAGTTGGTTGAGCTATTTGGTTTTTAGGTGTGTTATTGAAAAGATTGGATTGAGATTTTGTGGAGAACGTGATTCTTAGATTGTCTTTGGACCTCTAATTGCTTCAATTAACAACTTAATTAGTTGTGAAAATAATGTGTGGTGATATATTGGTTGTTCTCGATTGAATTGCATTGTAATTATGTTGTCCTGATCTTGTATTATTGTGGTTCTAAATTGCTTTGACGAGAAGTAACCACTTTCTACTCATTGTGCATAGTTGTGTAATGTTTGTGAATAATTTTACACTTGATGGAAGAATGAATTGAAATGCTACTGAACTATGAAGTTATATTATTGTCGAGATTATGTGATTATAAACTTGTCATATGGACTCGAATTGAGAAACAACTGTAACAATGCTCCTCCTTAACCGGTTATTAATTTCATAATCAACAATTAATAAAGCTAACCATTGTTATAAATAATTCCATATAAAAAATGTATAAACCATGATAAAAAAGAATGAAACGTATTTGCAAAACACACCTATCATGGTTTAATAGATTCATGGTACAAACGCCTATTTAGGATAATAAGATTTCACTTAATCATAAAACATAATTAGAGAGTCTCCACGCACGCACATACATACAATCAGTGATAAGATGAAGCACAATAAATTTGAAAATCCTGATAATACAAAAAGAGAATATGCAGTACACAAATGTAAGTATTGTGATGAAAGAAGCACAGAGAAAAAAGATTATGAAAATCCTGTAATAGATATGAGTGTGATCTAGAACAAGACAGATGGATGAATTGAAAGCTTCCGACAGGAAAACAACAAGAGAAAAGGACAAAGAAAAGAAGAAGACAAAGAGATATGGCATAAAGTAGACGAATAAAGCTTCAGAAGAAGATGGGAAAGACGTAAAGGAAAAGGCATATGAAGAAAAAAAGGGAAATTTATTCTGAGGTCCCAAATAAGGGATTTATTTAATGAATGGTCTCAAAAAATAAAATATTTATTCTGAGGTCCTATTGACAACATGAAGTCCTTTTATTAACAACATCATGCGCTGGATTGACAACACCTCATGTTGTCAATGGGACCTCAAAATAAATATTTTATTTTTTGGGACCATTTATTAAATAAATCCCTTATTTGGGACCTCCCAATAAATTTCCCAAGAAAAAATGTACCTAGTCTAGTAGTCTTGTATTCTTGTAATCATGATCTAGTAGTCTTGAAATCTTGAATGTAATCATAGTCTTGTATGTAATCATCTTGTAACATATCAGGTGACGTTCTCTATATAAAGCCTTGTAATTCAGTGTAAAGGAGCAAGAGTTGAGTAGCAACCTTATTCCTACTCTGCTATCTTGTAAGCCACAGTGTTCTAATAAAATATCCATTTCCAGTACTCTTATTCTCTTCAAATATTTTAGCTCTCAGAAATTTCATATTGGAATAGCGTTTTAAGGTATGTGTAACTAACTTCCTTATAGGGATCAAGGGTAGTAGTATTATTTTATCCATAAAGTAATGATCCTATAAAGGATTACTGGTTATATGCTCATAAAGGTAGAAACTCAGTTACGCCTCCAGTAGGAAACGAAGGAAGGTTGTGCTGGGATAATCTGAAGGAGGAAGGTTTGAATCCTATGAAAGAAATTCAAGTAATAAAAAATATTCCTATATGAAAGAGGACAGGGATCCTTCCATAACCCGGATTATCTTTGATCATCCTTGGGGGACTATTCATCATCATCATTAATATCCTCCTTACATTATGCTTGATATTCAAATGGTTTCTTTGTTGTTCCAAGTCTAATAAGATTAATTGGATGATAAAATATATTTGGAGCTATTTCAGCAATTACTGAATAGCACCTTATAAAGACTATGTGTTGAGTTACAATTCCAAAATAAGTTTTCACATCTTTTCTTAATGCATCAGGCAACTCAGAGATTTCCACACACACTATAATATTCTGGAATAAAAAAAACACAAGGGATCAAGGTGAAAAAAAAGGAAAGTGTTGAAGGGTAAAGTGGTCATTTACCCTCAACACTTAATATTACCGTCACCCTTTTGCCTCTGCACTATTCACTTTCTTCATTCCTCATTCCAGACGTGACGGGAGAGAGTGAGAGTGATCAGTTGCGACGCCGTGATTTCTACTAGAGGAGGACGTTTTTCGCCGATTTAAGCAAGGATTCCGGTTCATGTGAGTCTCCTGAACACTCCTTTACCCTCAGATTTTTCTATCTCTTCTATTTTGGAGTTTCAAGGGTTGAGTTAGGATTGAGAAAGAGTAGGTTTTCATTGATTAAAGAAAGTTATAAGCAACATTATAGCTTTCTTATATTATATGGAGTATTGCTTGTGAAAATTTTTCTGGTTTCATGGAGGTTTTAGTTCACGGTTACTGTTCACATACACAATAACCTCTTCCTAATTGATGTCTGAGGAAGTAAAAAAACAAACCAAGGATTGGGTTGTGGAGGAAAAGATTTAGTTAAGAGGTATTGCAATATATACATATACATGGGTGGCGTGAATATGCTCTCTGCGTGTGTTTATCCGCGCGCGCACGCTTGCTTCTGCTGGGCCCTTTTTGACTTTTGGAAGTAAGTTTTAGAGGTTGCTTGGATGTGATTTTGAAAATAGCTTTTACAGATTTCGAGGTAAAACATAGGTTTTGGAGAATAGATTTTGAAAAATAGCTTTTACAGATTCCGAGGCAAAATCTAGGTTTTGAAAAGTGATTTATGTTTGGGAAGTTATTAGTTTTTACGGATTCTAACGCAAAAAAGTGGGTAGGAAAGAGAAAAAAAGAAAAAGTAGGAAATAGAAAAGAGAAAACCTAGATTTCAAAGTGAGGTTTTGTAACCAAAATAGCTTTTGGGGAAAAAAAATTGTTTAGACAAAACCTCGTTTTGAGGTAAAACCTAGATTTTGAAACCAAACCTAGGTTCTAGAATTGGTTTCCAAACAAGCCCTCAGTTACCATGAAAGTGGTGATAAAGTATGGAAATTACGGTGGATTAAAAAGATTGTCATTGAGGTCAAACAAATTGGTGCTGGAACTTATTATGGAGTAGCTAAATTTGGATAACCTTTTAATTAGTCAAATGATTTTTGTTGGCCATGAAATTTGACAAAGAAATAGTACTCATGTCAAGCTTTAAAATAAGTCATAGAATATGATGATTAGATAAGTATATTGGAAGTTATGAATTTTGCAAAGTGGTACAGAAGAAACAGGAAATTCTGATGGTGTAGTAGCAATTTCGTGGGTTGATGAGTTAAGGAGAAAACTATGATACTGATTATTATTTTTCTTTTATAGAAGATGAAAAGAGCTTTAAATAGAGCTTTTAACTACTGTATTTGGAATTTTGTAGATTAAGTTATGAATTTTTAAAAATTGATGAAGAAAGCTGAAATTTTCTGGGTGTTAGAAATGTATTGCTGGCTTAAAAAATTGTTTATATATTATTGATAGAAGTGGAAGAAGAAGACAAGTTGAAAGTTAAAGAATAGCGAAATTATACGTTGAGAGCATTGAAGGTGAGTGAATAGCGTCCCATTATAATTTTTATAAAGCGCTTTTTACCATCTTATATATTTTTTTTATTTGTTACCACAATTTGAGCATGGTTTCATTGATAAAAGATTATCAGAATTACTTGATCATCTCCTTTATGTTATGAAGAGAAATGTTTAAGGAATTTATTTAATGCTATCCATTCGTTTCCAATTTGGTTTGAATTGAATATTTAAATGTGAAAGCCGAAAGAAAGACTTTTGGAATTTTAATTCATGCATAGAGATGGGGAAAAGAAATAAAATTTTCATGCTTGAGAATGGTTTGATATATACTCTATGCATGCTTGATAATGGTTTTGAGATATTGTTTTAAAATTTTCATGCTGTGATCCCTGTTATAAAGTATTCCAAATAATTTTACTATCGAAAATGGTTTAGAAATTGATCCCTTGCATGCCTGAAAATGTTTTGAAAGGACTGAATACGGAACGTTGATTACTAACAGCAATATTGTTAGTCCTTGGTGCACCATGGTTAATCTCGAGCTCTCTTGATATTCGTAGGCATTGACTCACGCCGGTTATTCGTAGGGTTATCCTGCGCCTGTTATTCGTGGCCTCGAGCTGCGCCTATTGGTTCCTTACCCTCATGTGGAGCATTACTCCAAATGCTCTTGTGGAGCGTTACTCCAAATGCTGCTTAAATTTTCAGGATATTGTAAAACTTTCAAGAAGTTTGGCTTATAGAGGAGGTTCTACCGAAATTTCTACAAGAATCATTATGTTAATATGCGATATATTTCGTGCTTTGGGAAACGAAAATGTGCATTATGTTACTTAACATTTTGGCAAATGGCATATCTCTACGATCATAAGCTTACGGAGTATGAGATCTCTCATAATCCATACCGATTCAGGGTGTGACACACACACAATTTGATCAAAGTATGCTTATGGGTCCACAAGACATAAAAATAGTATCTTAGGCCTCAGCCTTCACAAAAAATATCCATCATAATAATACTAGTCAAAAGAATCTCAAACTCAAAAAAAAAAATGTCCCCTACTATCGCAATATACAACCATACTCAACACATACAAAGGGGCTATACAATAGAAATGGTATGAGCTCAAAACTTTGGAGCCTTCATTGATGCTCCGGCACAGGAGCTTTCATCTAAAATCACTTAAATCAATGGGATGAGCAAAAGCCTCAGTAATTAACAATATTAATTCACTTTCCACTTTTTGAGCCCATCGTACCACATTACTATCTCTACTAGCGAGTGTTAATGAAAGATAAACAATTAATTTCATTATTTCATAAAGTGAATCATCAAGATTTCAAAGTACGAGTATACCACGTAAATCATTTCCATTGACAATTACATTTAGCCAAGATCTCACACAAATGTTTCTATATATCAACATTTAATAAGATATATATATATATATCAAAATCATCATCAGTGGTCACATGGATCAACAACAATAATAATCTCATCACTTTAGCTATTCATTTGGATATAAAAATAGTATCTTATTTCCTGTATTACTCCCTCGTCTTATTTCTTCTAGCTAAACTTATGTGCTAGTACTTCATCATACAAATCGTAGCTACTTAATAAGCTCAACGTTCAAACAATGTGGACCATCAAAATTCACAGAATATAAGACAAACCATGGATTCCTATCCTCATGTAGATTACAGTGTAATGGTATCTCCTATCATAATGGGCTTAGGATTATTTAGTCTATGATTGAGAGCTTCTATTCTTTTATTCTTTTTTCCTCTTTATGTGTGCTATGATACACCTCTTAATTCGTCTTTGATAACAGTCCATTAATAACAATATCGATCACTCCACATATTCTAATATTCATATTGAAGAGCTCTACCACAATCGATTCACGATCTATCATTAATAATTTCTCTCAAACATTTTCATGATCAAGATAAAAATGGGAGCATATGTTACTTGTGTGTCAACATGAAGACATGGACACCCTCAGCAAGCTTATGGTCATCTCTACTGGTGAGCCATCTTTGTTTATATACATTGTCGTGAGCAAACCTTTATTGAAAAAAGTTATTTCATAATGTCAAACACTTGGTTCAACTGGTAAAGTGTTATGTCAATTTAACCAAAGATCTTAGATTTGAGCTTTAGAATGCAGCAGATTTAAATGCTTGTTGGTAGAGTTTTGTTACCATTTGTTGTTTGGTCTGGCTCTAGACTGGATCCTTGACAACTCATTCAAGTTAAAGCGAGATAGATTCAAGATATTGAATACTTCACGCAAAAAAAAAGTAACTTGGAAGAAGCTATTTCCTTGTTTCCTCAACTGAGGAAAGATGATTTATGGCCATATAATTATACTTATCTGTCACGCCCCAGAATTTAGAGATGACCGGCATGGACTATGAGAGATCTCACATTCCGTAAGCCTTTGATTTGTAAACTATGCAATTCGTCAAAATGCCAACTAATACAATGTACCATTTCTTTTCTCAAGATTATGTCATAAAAACATATTATGCATTGTCAACATATAATGAAAGCACGGGGACCTTACCTATAGACTACGTGGAGCATCTAACCTTTAAAAATAGTTCGTAACGTAATCTTTTTCTTCGCCAAACAGTAGCTACAAAATAAGTTGACATCTTTAATAACAATAAGGAAGCTCTTCACTGCTCAATCAGAGGCATAGGGTCAACTAGGCTATTTGAAGCCAAAATAAGTTTCCGGTGAATAACGTCCCATAAATATATTCATCTAAATTTAATAAAGTAATCTAAATAATCCAACTACGATAAATATTGTAACAACAAATCTCAGTTTCTACATAATATAAACAAGTCACATTTTAAGCTGCATAATGAATCATTTCTCAGAGGATCTCAATTACGTATCAAAATCATTTGTTTGCCAAAATCAATTTGAAAAATTTATTCAAATTTCAATTTTTGTAGGACTTCAACAGAACGGAATATCAGGCGTGGACACAGTCCACGAGGGTAAAATAACCAGGCGCAGCTCGATGCCGCGGAAACAGGCGTGAACACACAGTTCACGAGGGTAAGTAACAAACAGGCGCGGCTTGAAGCCACGAATAATAGGCTCAGGGATAACCCCACGAATAACAGGCGTGAGTCAATGCTCACAAATATCAAGCGAGCTCGAGATTAACTATGGTGCACCAAGGACTAACAGTACTGCTGTTAGTAACCAGCGATCTGTATTCAGTCCTTTCAAAAACATTTTCTAGCATGCATGGGAACAATTTCCAAGTCTCCTTTAATAATAAAACTATTTTGTAATAATTTGTAACAAGGATCACAGTATGAAAGTTTACAAAATAATACATCAAAACCATTATCAAGCATGCATAGAGTATATATCAACACCATTTTTAAGCATGTGTAAAGCATGAAAATTATTATTTCCTCTCGTCATCTCTACGCATGAATTAAAATTCCAAAAGTCTTTCTTTCAACTTCCATGTTTAAGTACTCAATTGAAACAAAATTGAAAACAAATTAATAACATCAAATAAATTCTTCAAACTTTTCTATTCATAACATAAATGAGAAGATCAAATAATTCCAATAATCCTTTATCAGTGAAACCATGCTCAAAATGAGGTAACAAATAATAAAATATGAAGATAGAAAAATGTGATTTATAAAAAGTTATAATGGGACACTATTCACTCACTTTTATGCTCTCAATGTATAACCTTTCTCTATCCTTTAGCTTCCAACTCATCTTCTTCCTTTTCTAACAATAATATATATAATATTTAATCAACACCAATAATATTTCTAAATTTATAACTAGCTCTAAAAAATCATAACTTTATTCCATAAAACTCCGAATGCAAGTGATTCAGGTATTCATTTAAAGCTCTCTAAATCCTCTTCCAAAGAGAATTACCATTTAAAACTTATTATCAGCCCATATCCCAAAATTTGTGCTCCAAATTTCTGATTATTTGCCACCTTTTCCAAATTTCCAGATTTCAAAACCAAACTTTATTGGTTCATAACTTACAATATACTTGATCAAACAATGCATTATAGTGCTCATATTAAACATTATTATGATTAACACTTTGTTACTGAATTTCATGGTCAACCAAGACCATTTGACCATTTAGAAATCTGAACGAAGCTACATGTCCAAAAATGAAAGCTTGATTGCTTTTAATTCATTATTCTTGCCACTTTGCCACAAGTTTTCTTAGCCAACCCAACTTCACAACTTCAGTTTGTGTGTGTGTGTGTACACTCATGCACATAGGAAATACTTAGGATTATTATCTTCTATGAAAAGTACAAAAACAGTGGGTTTGGTTTCAAAATTACTTTTGATTCCACTTGCCAACTTTCTTTCTCTCTTAAATAAATTTTATACTTCACAAAACCTTTGCTCTAAATCTGAATCTCCAGATTATCACCACTTACTATACTTTGCAAGCTTTCCCATCAATGACTCATCATGGTTAAATCATATAATCTTAACAACAATAATTCCATGATTATTTCCTTCTTTTGGAATCGCATGGTTACAGGTTAGAAATGTGAATTTCCAAGTTCTGAAATTTTATTACAGCTTTAAAGATTTAGCTCAACAACTCTGTCTCAAAATCCTTCTTCATGTATAATTTCTCCAAACACTTTAACCCTACTCATTATTCACAACAACCAGAAATTCAATCCAAAACCAAAAGGCTTGGCAAATTTCATACGCACTCCACAACTCATTTATGACCCTTTTTTATCTTTCTAAACTTCACAAGATCTTCACTTCAACTCTGGAAATAACAGATTTCTAAAACTGTTATAGCTTTAAAAAAAATCAGTTCCAATAATTCCCTCACACATGCATATTGACAAACATACAAAGATGGATTATGGCTTATCATTCCATCCAAACTCAACAGCAACCTTTACACATATTAAAAAAAAAATCGAATCACACACTTTGCTTTACATATTCATGGGCTATTTTATTATTTTGGCCTCTTACATCCCCTTGCTCATTTGGAACACACATATGCACCCACCTGAACATACAGCATTCAATGCTCTCAACACACATTTAATACAGCATTCAATGCTCTCAACAACCAGAGACAACGGCTACTCAATGTGAGTAACGGACTTTTGGCTCTCTCTAACGGATAACTCAAAAGACTTCATCTATAAATAGAGAAGCATCGAAGACAGAAAGATGAGACGATCAACAACGCAACTATTCTCTCTCTCTCTATCTATTGTCTTCTGTAAAGCATTCAATATTCCGTTGTGAGCTTCAGTGTTTATCATATTTACTCTTTTGAGAGTTTAAACCAGTGATTCATTCTTGTATCCGTTGAGAAACTTAAGGACGGGGTCTTGAGATTATTGAGTTGTGAGATAGTGAAAAACAGAGAGCGGTAGTCTCTGTTCTCTTGCATTTAGTGAGGGGGAGTGTGACTCCTTGAATGTAAAGGCTTGCGAAGCCGGATTGATTGTTATTAGTGGATTGCAAATCTCAGAGGAGCTCTGAGGACTGGACGTAGGTCAGAGAGGACCGAACCAGGATAAATCTTCTTGTTCTTTGTTCCTCTCTCTCTCAGTGACATCTTTATTATTTCTGCGATTTGAGCTTTAAATTTTTAACTGTGACCAATTCACCCCCTCTTGGTCAAATCCTACACTAACATTATTCAGCACTTTTGATCTAATTTATTCAAGAGCATAGCTGAGTACATAAATAGAGCAAATTAGAGTTACCTAACTACCTAGATCTAGGAATATCTAATTTAAATTAGATTATAGAATCTAGGAATATCTAATTTGAATCAGAATATAATCTGATTCAAATATCCTAATATTAAGGAAATAGATTACATAAGATAATAATAACAATAAAATCTAAATACAATCAGATCCTAACTAATAATTATTAGTTTGAGTAGATCTCGTTGTATGTCATCCAACATATATCATCTCATATTCTCACATGAATTTCATGTAATCATATGGAACTCAATGGATATAAAATTTAAAATTTTTTAAACCAATCCATATCAGCAAGATTAGCCAAACCAAAAAATAAGTTGATAAATTCTGTAATGTGTTCTACCATTTAATTATACAAAAAATTCTTAACAAGTCAAATTAAAATTGTTAAACAATTTCATCATTCTCAGTCACAAAATGTGCGCTTAGACATTTGAAGGGGAAGTGAGAGTAATAACTCTTGAAATTAGAAACCATCACTACTAAAAAATCAAGTTATACCTGCGAATTTTTCCTGCAGAAAATATTCGCAGGTAATTTACTGCGGTTTTACCTGCGGATTTTGAATCCGCAGGTAACTTACCTGCGGATTAAAAATCCACAGGAATATACCTGCGGATTCACATGTATGTATGTCATACATACATGTGATATTCTTATTATAAGATTTAATTCTCCTCTACGACACTTCTGTTGAAAAAAAGAATCTCATAAAACTTCTTCTTTTCCCCTCGTTTGCCTTAAAGCAACCCTCCTTTGATGCACAAGCATAATGATCTTTTATTGCATAATCAAAGACTTTTAGACATCATCTACACTAATAAGTTAAGCATTAACATTTTAAACATTGCTGGAGATCATCACAACATTATCCACAAGGATATTAATATTATACTTATAACTTTTTCTATAGTAATCTCTTTTTTAGCCTCACTTTTCCCTTTTTTTAATGTCTTTAGGAATACTTTGTGTTATATTTTTTAGGATACTCTTTTAAGCTTTTTTAATTGCCTTTAAGAATGATGAAGCTCCTGGAATACTTGGAAAGGAAAACAAGACCTTTTGATGTTTGATTTCTCCGTAGTGATTCTTTTAGAGGAGTACCTCTATGATAAATGATTCCATAATAATAATGTTTATTCAAACTTTTGTATTTATAGAGGATAATATCTTAGCCTTCAACATTTAATGAAGTGAAGGAATCACCTATAGAAGGCAAGTGAAAAGAATGTAAAGTATATGATGGCCAAAGGAGAATCAAAGCATCCATCCACACACAAATTCTTACGTATGTGTTGTGAGGCATCGCAGAGACATAGGGGTTTTTTTTTGTATGGAGTAACCAGTGTCCTAGATTTACCTCATTTTAACTTAGGAATTATCAGGGATTCAGACTAATCTAGATTAAACCAAACAGGAACACAAGGATATTTACCTGCGAATTTTCCTACGGATTTTTCCACAGGTAATTACCTGCAGATTCTTAAATCCGTAGGAAAAAAATTTTCACGAAACTTATACCTGCGGATTTAAATCCGCTGGAAAATCGGCAGGAAATCATGTTTCCTGCAGATTTTTGGTCAAAATCCGCAGGAATGAAGTATTTTTTTTTTTTTGTAGTGTATAATATACATAGTGCTCTTCAGTAGTTTCATCATCATTCGTCTTATCATCAGTTTGTGTAGTGTCCTCATCAGGAGTGGTCAACAATTCTTGAGTCGCTTTAAGAGCCCCCAACCTTTCTCTACGTGATGCAACAGCTTTTTCAATGGAATCTTCTTCATCACCCATATTTACTTCAGAACTTCAAGAGCAGATTCCAATTGCTCTAGATTCAAATCAGAAAGAGCATTCATTATTAGAAGCCCATGTTATTCCAGTTACTAACAACAATGGCTATTTCTCTTCCACATTTAAAGTACTCCTAACACACAACATCAGAGCAGTAGTACCCATGAGACACTACTAACTGAAAAAAGAAATATATCCGCGGATCAGGTACATATCAGATACGGGTACTTCATAGGTATTTCTTCACTTAAATTATAGGAACGGGTGCTTCTGGATAAGTTTTCAAATGCTCGAACTTTGATACGCGAAGGCAGCATTGCCCAGGAATCAGCTTGCAGCGGCTTGAAGAACAGAAAAGGGAAAGAATAGACACCGGGGGGAAAGAGGAGGATGATGAAACCCCGACAGAAGAAAAACAAAAATGTAAAAGAGGAAGAGGAAGACGTAAATCGAAAAACTATCTGATAATCTTTACCAAAGAAAGTTGAGATCCTGCTAAGAAAAGCTCCAAAATTTATGTTCAAAATCGCCGATCGAGGGGAAGCCTTTCGGCGATGCTCTGGGCGGGGAGCATATCAAATACCCTCTGTTTTGATCTCTCTTTCTCTTTCAAATATCCTACACTGTGTAATTTTTCCTATTCTTTTAATAGGAATTTGATATTTGAAGCTTAAAAATGGACCAAATACAAATAGTCACACATTGAGTTTATGGTGAGTCCAAATACATGTTTAACAGTGTTTTTTTACCAAATGAAATAATCTTTTTCATATATTTACCTCGACTTACATAAAAATACTTCTCTACCGCGTACATAAACGGGTCCAGTATAATACTTCCCCATCAATCTTTTGGGAGGATTTGGTTAAGTAGTCAGCACTAAATAAAGGCTTGTTTGTTTCTGATTTATGTTCTTGTTTTCAAAACTGTTTTATAAAACTATTTTTTAAAATGTTTTAAAAAGTAAAAAAAAAATTGTTTGAATAGTTATTTTAAAAAATTACATTTGAAAATAAACATATTCAGACCAAATGGTACAATTTGAATGAGAACTCTAATCTTTCAATGGAGAACAAGTCATCGACCTGCATAAAACGTTTCTTAATTTTCCCAAACAAAAACTAAAAATGTAAAAATAAAAACAAAAAATGAAAAAAAAAATTTAATTAAAAAAATTTCCTTTTTCTTGTTTCTAAAAAAAGCTTATTGAAAAAAAAAACCAAACAAGTTTTTTTTTTGTTTTCTTGTTTTTAAAAACAAGAAAACTGTTTTTAAAATGAAAACAAACAACCCCTGAACTTTTTTTTTAATACAGTCAACCCCTAAGCTTTTGCCACAACTTGTGTCCTATGCAACGTTAATTTATGTCATTAACAATGTCAAAGAGATGGTATTCGTCACACTCTAAGAATTAAAACCAATACAATCAGTATCACAGCTATATTTGTTGGCAAAAAAAATGTATCACAGCTTTATTTGTTTGCAAAAAAAAATGTATCACAGCTATATTCTTGTATTTCCTATTCCAAGATACGAAATAGGTAGAGAGACTCTGCATGGCTTTGGCCTTTGAGGATTTCAGCAGTAGGTGGAGAGAGTACTAATAATTCTTCACCTAAAATGCTCCAGAGAAACAACAGAAACAAGCGTAGGTAGGTGTTACCACTGTAGTAAAAATCTGTTATTTTTCATTATCTTCACGAATACTCAATTTTATTTTCTTTTTTTTTAAATTATAAACATTTTTCATAATGAATACAATCGACTACTCCCTCCGTGTTTTAACAATCAGCACAATTAGGCATTGTTTTCATGTTGATTCTTCAATATCAATATAACTTTTATTTGATGTGTGATATAGATGAGTAATAACACTACTTATCTACAAAATAGAAGGCCACGCAAAAAAACAAATGCAAGAATCAACAAAATCAAGTCATATCATAGATTCAAAGATTCCTCATCTACCTTTTCACTCTTCTAGTGTCATGGATCATAACAGGATCACAGGCATTAAAAAAAAATGAGCTAATAACAATTACATTCAAACAATGTTAGCGAAAATTAGACCTAAGGACCTAGAGGAAATAACATTTAATGAGAGGGACTATAAAAATCTTATTTATTTAAAATGATCAAAACTCCAATTCTGTCAACTTACCATTGGCCAAAACTCACGAGTTCCCTATGAAGTTTCTGCAACTTGCTGGAAAAATTGAACTGCTAAAACATTGATAAAGGGTTGGACCAAAAAATATTTGAAGCTACTTTAACTGTGAAGTAAACAGCGCACAAAATTGGAGTCCAATAATAATAACAACAAATGATATATGAAATCCTAAGTTGCTATTCCACCATGTTCGAAGCCACATCAACTAAAAATCTCTGAACAGAGTAAAACCACTACCAATGAGTTAACAAGAAACCCAAGATAGCATAAAATATTTATCCCTCTATATTGAAATTTGAAATAGACTATAGAATCACTCTTAATTCATCTCATAACAATATGACGAAGTATGTTTCACAATGAGCATTTAGCCAAATACCCATCTTCCCGCAGTAGCTTAATTCTATGCTCCATTTCAGCAGGACTCAACTGCTTCCAGAAATAGCTGGTGAGCTTCTCTAGATTTGTTGTGGAAGAGGGCAATACCTGCTCAAAGAAAACCAAAATGCATATTTTGATAAATAATTTCAACCAACAAATTTAGAAATTATAGCCAGTAACTAGAGAGGTAGCAGGGGGTGAAACATTATGCTAACCCTAGACATATCCATTTAGCCTCTGGGGATGTATTCGATAGAAACAAAGGGCCCATTCACTGGCTCCAAAAAGCCTCAGTAATAGGACTCCAAAAAAGTTCAGGCGAGGCAATGTCAGATAAATAAAAGTTTAGGCTTGTTATCATACTATTACTAACAACTCAATTATTAAAGAAATTCCTATAGAACATTCATTGGCATGTCAGTCGAGCAGCATAGAGGTGCCAGCAATGCCATTCTATTAAGGGTTAAGGTGCAAATTTGTTTTAGAAGTTTTCGCTTAAGAGCAATGTTGGCCCAGAAGTTTCAAAATTGAGCAATGTTGCTCTATTCCGTTAGAAAATTAATATTAACCATTAAAAATTTCACATTTACCGTTAACATTTTTAACAGAAACGAGCAACATTACTACTGACAAAACCTTCTGGGAAAATTTGCATTTTAACCTTATCTAATGATAGAACAAATACCAAGCAACTCTCCTTATAACGCCATTACATCTGCTTCATACCTAACCTTTTCAAACTTCGGAGTTGTTCTTCTGATAACGCCATTGCATGGGCTTCTGGTACATCCTTCTGAAAATTCTTGCACCTTCTAATTCTGCATGGATCTCTCTCTCAGTCCGTATTCCTATGGGGTTGCTTAACAACCATCCTTCACCGTCGCACAACATACTTGGGTTCACAGCATCAATATGTTGAAGTGCTTCAACTTCATCAAATTGATTTCTCATGTCAAGTGCCACGTCAATAACATCAGATTCTACAAGAACCTGCTCAAACACAACCAGAAAACCTGATTTTTAAGCTAGAAATTCAACCCTTAACTGAAATATTTCAATAGCTGAAAATCATACATATCCTCAAAGGCCAGTTTGGGATATCATCAATGTGAATTGTGAAATGTATGTCATTCTCTTAAACCAAATGTGTCCCTATTTCTTTAATGGGGGTAAGCAAGAGTCATTTCTCCCTTTTCTTTCATTTTCCCTTTTGTAATGTTGTATTTTTTGTTTCTGCCAGCCATTTTATTATACTATAAAATAAATAAGGGGAACATGTAATGAGAGTGCATACCAAAGTTGAATCATCAATAGACATATTGAACGGAGATTGACAAGAAATTCAAATCAGGAATCAGTCATCAATGAAATTAAAAATTCTTCCAGAATCTATAAAGAAGGTATAAATATACTCTTCCACTCCCTAATGTAATACATATTTAAATAATTTGATTAGATTAAGTAAGTTCGTTTAGTTAATTTATATGGCATGTTCTTTTCTTAAATACTCTAGTCATCTTCCTTAACCCCTCTCATTCTTTCTTACTTGATTATTGTTAAGAGAGAATCATTAGAGATTTAGAGGTAATTGGGAAAAAATATTGATAAATAAGATAAACAGGTCTTACATTCATATCAGAACCAAGATCAACTCCCAGTTAGGTCCTACATTGAGAACCGGAGGGGTATAATTTTCCATGAAAATGTCAAGCTGTGTTTATAGTCACGGTTTTCATGTGCAGGATTGCATAAGTTCAGCTAGGACCAACAGCAACCAGAGGCAGCCATAGGTGAAGATTTGAAGTATAATGCAAGTGGCGGGTAACAAGCTGTAGAGTTTCAATCTAAATCCTCAAGAAATTTTTTAGACTTCTTCAAGATAAAGCTCATTTTAATACCAAAAATCCAAAATAGTTCAACTGTTATTGAAGCACTCCGTAACATGTCTTCCTTTATCTCCAACTCCTTAAGTATACTTGTACGTCTCCTAACAAATGAAGTGAAAAATTTAGAAACGAAAACGTCCCTTCTCTTGCCCACGTAATCCTACTATTTTTCCACTAGGTAGTTTCCTCAAGTTGAGAATCTTATATAATCCACTGCCTAAATTTAACCTCCTTGCATGTTGGTATTTTAATCCTCAACTTCAAGCCTATCCAAAACATCAAACTGCACAAGAATGTTCCTCTTTTGAATCCAAATATCTCCAAAAAAAAAAACCCATACTCCCAATTTTCAATTTCTCCTCTCAGGCTTCAGTTTCCTCATCAAAGCAAAGACCTTTTCCCTCTAAACCTGTCACAAAACACCACTTCCCACTAGATTTAAACTCGACTTAAAAAAGGAATGCTGCTAATCCACATGTTCTCAACCTGCCAGAAGTAAACAAAGAACCTATCTTATGATAAAGCACAGGACATAGAAGCCTCTTTAATCAATCTGGGGTTAAAAATCCTCCCACACAGATACTCCAAGAACCTAGCGTATCAAATAAAAGACCTCTTCGCACTTCATTTATTAGTAATCCAAGTGAATCGCCTCTTGGCTGTCATTTTTGTTTTTGTTTCCCCAGGGCTATGCACATGTTGTAAAAAACCAAGTTGTGATACCTACCCCTAGACTTGAATGTGATGCATTGTTTTCCTTCCAATTAATCACCAAAAAAAAAAAAGTTAGTCAGACATATGATAGAAAGCATCACTAGTAAATCACAATCTCAAATTAAAAAATCAAAATCTCTCATGCCAACAGCATTGGAGTAAGCGTGTCACTTGCAACTTCACTTCTCTCCCAGATTTATCTAACAGTTAAAAGTTATGTTTTGAATGGAAATTTTGTGGGTCTTGGACTCTTGGTTCTCATCTCACTCCCTAAATGACTTAAGCGATGCAACTCATTTTCAAAGATTACAGTGACTGGTCACAGTGTGATCTTCCATCATAGACAGCAGACGTAGAATAACTGATAAGTTAATGCCTATTAAATGAAAATAAATCATTTTCATGCAAAACCATTAAAGTCAAATAATTTTGACAGGAAGCTGTTTACTAAACCACTAGATAAACCATGCAGACTGCAGAGTATACAAATATAAAGAATTATGCAACACACATGGAATCTGGCACATGTATACCTGTCCCCCTGGCATCATGGTCTCTACAATAGCATCAACTAAAGGCTTCTGCACAACTCGTCTTTTATGATGCCTCTTCTTGAAATGTGGGTCTGGGCACTGTATTTATGAAATAAAAGTATAAGATTCAATTAAAAAGAGTTTCGACGTAGGTTCTTGACCAAAATATTTTGGACAAAAGCCTTCTAAATGTAAATATAAGGACTCAACCTGATCCTAGGATGAGGAGACACTTACCAAAATTGAAACAAACATCAATGGCCCAGGATATGATGTAACCAAATTCTTGAAGGAAATTGTGGCATTTGCAAACAAGAAATGACTGCAACAAGCAAACACTCAGTTACTCAAAAATTAAGCATCTCCTTTTGTTAAATCACCATTAAAACAAAGTTGTGGCTGATACATGTTATTAAGAGCCAGATCTTTTACCCATACCTCAGCACGCTTGACCAACTGCACATGAATGAAATACATCATAATACCATATATTTGAAGATAAAGGCCAAAAACTAGACAATGAACAAATCACATAAATTGAAGAAATCATCAAAAGAAATCTTCCTGACCTTCTGCCTTATTTCCAACCCCAAATAGTTTCTTACTCCAAGATTTCGTTTAGCAAGCCATAAAAGAAGCCGGCCACTACCTGAGGACACTTACAAATTTTAGATCAATAGGAACGACAATTGAAACAATTTGCTTTCCAAGTACTTACATAATGATTTGATTACTGGAAAAAATTGAAATTGCTTATGATGAGAAGAAAATTAATAAAATGATAAGCATCTAGTCCAATTTATCATAAAAGGGAAAATACCTACTTTATTATCTACCATACATACATAGATGATGCAGACATCAGTCCGTAACATACATACTAAGCATCAGTTTTAAATACTAATAACTAGCAAGGACAGATGCAGCAAGCAGATTTTATCACAGAAGCAAACAAGTTACCACATCCGATGTCGACCATGAGTGGTAATGTTGGGTCACTGAACACTTGGTTCCAGTCTGGAGCTTGTGCAGGTACCTATGAAGAAATAGAAACATTGAAGAACTAAATCCCATACAAAGGAAATAAAGCAAGCTTCCAGTTTAATTTCTATGACAGGGGCAATTTTGATAGAACTATTGGAGGGTCTCAATGGCACGCATCATGAAGGAATTGAAACTAAGAAGTCACCAAATACGAGAGTTGGGTTCTGTGACCATTCAGCCAATGATGATTAGCAGGTTTCCTCGTACATGTAGAATAATCTAATTCTAATTGAAATAAAGTTTTTAGTACAAATCAATGCAATATAATGGCTGCCGACAAGCCATATCATTTGCAAATCGCAATCCTAAATTTCAAATTAAGAAAAATTAAGAATCTTCAATATTTCTTATTCATTCAGATGTAAGACTCTTGCAATTCTCCAATTTGAAGTCCTACGTCATGCAGCTACAGGGTTCAATAATCCATGTAGAACTCTTGATGGTGGATGCTTGTGTGTGTACTAGAGACATACATGAATGATAGGTTTTATGGGCCATCTAGTTTGACACCATATACCTTTACATTAAAATTCGAGATATTCCAATATCCCAACACCTGCTATGACAAAATGCTGATGAAACAGTTTATAGACTTTTAATCTCACTTTTCAAATTTTAAAATCTCAGTTGGTATGCTTGTTGATGCAGCAGATATGAAAATCTTAAATGCCAGTAAAATTAAAAACATAATGGAATGGATTGCTGGAGTTAACAAAATGACATACAGAGAAAGAGGAACTGAGGGGATTGACATGTTGCCTGATTCTCACATGACCCAAGTCCTGCTTTGGATAAAAAAGAACTGAATATTAACCCTTAAGTCACAAAAAAAAAAAAAGAACAAACAAAACCCCTCCGAACCCAGAAAAATTAAGCTAAAGATAAAATTACCAACTTGTACGAAAGATTAAGATCTGCATACTCCAAAGCCACCAGTTCGGGGCTACTCAAATGCACTTTATTAGAGTAATTTTCGGCTACTTCGACAATAGAAACATCTCTGCTGCTACAGTAACAGTGCGAAAGATAACGAAGCGAGGACAGAGGATGAAGAGAGGGTGAAGTTTGTAGTATTAGCGACGAAAGAGCGACCCTCCCAGCCCTCCGAGGCAACGAAACACCAGCACTACCTTGGATGGTGTAGTTGTGTAGCTGTAACCAACGGGATGAAGCCATTAGCTACCGGTACTGGGATTACCATTGAAATTCTTGTCTTTGGACATCCAAAAATATTAATATTTAATGAGAGGTCTCATTGTCAACATGAGGTTCTTGTATTGATAACACCATGCGTTGTGTTGACAACACCTCATGTTGTCAATGAGACCTCTCATTAAATATTTTTCTCCATAGGACCATTCCTTAAATAACTTGTTTATTTGGGATCTAAAATTAAATTTTCCTTTTTTTATACTGTGGAAGAGTTAAATTAAATATACGAAACAGATTATCACTTTTTTAAAAAAATATCGTTAAATGAGTTTTAAGCTTTTTCAGACGGTATATCATACAAACCGATATCAGTAATCAAATCATTATGTCAGTACAAGCATAAACAATTTCAATAAACCATCATACTCATTCTTATTGTAACAATTAAAATTTCAATATTTGATTATGAGTTTTTCTGACATAATGACTTAATTACTGGGGGAAAAAAAGTATTTAACCACAATAAATGTGAATTTTTTAATTCACTGCTGATGGATATAACATGGAAGTTACATCTACCTTGATTAAGAGGTATTTTAGCACTTTGGTGAATGATCATCTTCACTTGCCTTAATATTGATGACTCCATATAATTCCTCTCATTGGGAGAGCTTTTAACAAACTTTTCTTCTTCTGGTTTACTTAGGCAGCAAATATATGCAATTTGGTAGCAAAATATTTCCTCATGAAGTTACCTACAGTCATATTTGTTTAGCTTTTGGAGGATCAAAGGATTATTTGTTTCCCTCTTAGTTTTTTTTTTTGATCAAGGACGGATAGGCCTATGACCCCCCATGATTCTCCTAGTATCCGGTGTATTTTTCTGAATCACTGACCTTCTTTAACGGATCAAGTAACCCGGGATAACCGACTAATCCGAAGCGAGATATGATTTTAGCACGCCCTATAAGGTACATGCACAAGAGCAGGTAATCCCTCATCCTTATAAATTAAGGAAGGTTCGTGAATCAATATTTGTGGTTCAATATAATCTCATATAGGTTATCACCTTTTAATTGAAGTATGTTACTTCAAAAGACCACACTTCAAGACATCTCTTCAATATCTATAAATATCATCACCATCACTACACTTGGCGATGTATCCAGAAATAATAGACAATAAAAAAAATCAGGAAAACCTAGAGATGGAAACTTTTTTATCTTTTGCTGAGTTCCATTACCTTTCATCCGATCAACTTGTACACATACAGAAAGCGTTTGCTTGTTCTTGGGAAGTGCTACTTTTAATTACTCCATTGAGTTGCAGAATAACTCTTAATTAAATATAATATCCCCAAATGCAACTCTAACCCCACATATTTTTGTTGACTTTTGCAGGTGATGCCAACAAATAGAGTACAATAGTTTTATGTGATATCCATCATTGATGTATCCAACTCCATTTAGTGCACGTTTAGGAACGCGGTAGAGAAGTACTTCTATCCAAGTTGAGGTAAATATGTGAAAGAGATTATCTCGTTTTGCGAAAAAATACTATTAAACGATAGGTGTTACAATCCATCATTCATAGACAAACTTAACCCTTTCATTCGGTTGTTGTCCGCCTCTACGTCTCATCTATTCAATTGCTTAATATTGCAACTCTAGCTTACTCCCTTTCCACAGATTTACATTATATATATATACTGACTATATTAATTTCTGTAAATTTATTTTATTGATGCCCAAATGAAATATTATAATTTCATAAGTATGAAAAAAGTTTGTTCCAATTTATACAAGGAAAGTAAAAGGGGTGAAATATAGTTCCACATCCCACTTATTATTGTACTTGGTTGATTGTAAAAAATATACATCATTAACAAACATATTATTGTTATTTTATTCTTATTTGTTATAATAAATGTTTTCACTGGGCTTGTTTGGCAACTCCCCACTTATACCCATAAATACGTTCAACAGTGTTTTTCCGCAAAACGAGACAATCTCCTCCACATATTTGCTTCGGCTTGTGTGAATAAGCCCATAAGTACTTCTCCACCACTTTACCAAACGGACACACTATATATTTGTTTCTTTTACTTAATAAACACTTTTGTTGCTTGTCAAAATGGTTCGTAAGCTTTTAAAATATAACATATGTGTTTAAGAATATACTTAAAGAGTTATATAAATTTGAAGATGTCGATGCTTTTAAATATATATATATATAATGGCCTACATTTTAAGTGGGTCTTTAAAAAGATTTTAAACATTTTTAAGACTCAGATTTAATTCTAAGAAAAACTTACATAAAAGCTTAGGTTTAAGCTTTATGTGTGTGTGTTCTAGACCCCAATTTTGGTTAAAACAATGTTTAATGGTCAAACCAACCGTTCAAGGATAAAGTGAAATATGAAATGCTATGAGAGTTTTATTTAAGAGAATTTAATCTCAGATCCCAAATAAGCAAAATATTTAAGGAATACATGAAAATATTTAATGAGATGTCCTATATTGACAACATGAGGTCCTTGTATTGACAACAGCATACACTATGTTGACAATATCTCAAGTTGTCAATTGGATCTCTCATTAAATATTTTCATCATGAGACCATTCCTTAAATATTTTACTTATTTAGGACATTGAGACTAAATCTCTATTTTATTTAACATACATTTCTATTTTAAAAGAAGTGTAATGAGTTCTTAAAATAAAATAGATGGGACCTATGTAATTAAAGTAAAAGTAACAGGTCATTAATATATTTTACTCTTTACTTTTTTATTGGAATATATTTTTAAAGTGAAATCAATTGACGGATTAAGCTCTGGCCAGAAAAAAGAACAGAGAGACCGTGAGAAGCTATCAATTGTCAATTTATATTTATGGCCATGTCTTTATTCCGTTGGGAAGGTGGGGGTGACAATGCTTGCTGTGCTGGGTTCATTTTGGCTTGACGAGTAATCATTCTTGATTCTTCTTCTTCCTTGGTAAATTTCAATTTTTATGCCATGATAAGCTATTGTGATTTTGATTGTTTCTTTTCGTATAACATGAGTGTGCTTAAAAAGTTTCTCTTCCGTGGTTTTTAGATTGATCGATCCATTATGAGTTTTCATGGTTTTTTTGTCATTTTTGGAGAAGCAGGAGTGATATCGGGGTTTTCGAAGAAGAAAAGGGAGCCTATGGGCTGCTATGTGCTTGTTTGGAACCCCACACGGAACCATCTCAAAAACCGGTAAAAACCATCTTGAAATACATAAAAAATATCTAGAAATCTGTAAACTCTTTTTTCCAACGGAGTTCATACACACTATATTTCTTTCTTTATTCGGTTCTTTTTAGAATCAGTTGGGGCCTTACATCTTGAATCAATTCAGGACAAAGTGCTAAATGGAGATTGTGTGATGACATATGTCTAGTCCATTATATGTCTTATAAGTGAAAGTTCTATTATTAGGGTTTTTCTTGGTAAGCTGTACAAAACCATACTTTCTGTCAACTTTGTGTTTATTTTAGGAATCCCTTTCTTCCTGTAGCTATAATGAATTGATAGATGTATTATATCACAATTCAAGACAAGTTGAGGGTGTTATATGGAAACACTTGTTTAATAGGTTTAAGGAGGATGGAGGGTTGGGATTTTTGTATTGTGGCGTCTAAACGCTTCTTTAGTGCCCAGTTGCCTTAATTGGTGTTCTTTGAAACCGAACCCTGTGTTATTGGGCGATTAGGAGAAAACATGTTGTTTAGTCAGTAGAATGGTTGGGACAATTATTTTGAAATTGCTACTACCCATTAAGGCCCTAGGACTTGCGTCTCTCAGTATACCTTGCATTTTAATTTCTGAGTTGGATATGATCCTCTTCTTTGGTTTTGACAGGATCATTGGTTTGGAAATTCTCATTTTCTAGAATGTTTTCCTTGTCTTGGTTATCTACTTTGCCTAATGCTCCAATGTTAACTTTCTAAGTGATAGACATCTTTAGAGTATTATCCTTATGCTGTTCGTTTGAGTTTCAGCTGATGGGTATTTTTAAGTGGGTGTCCCTTATTGATATAGCACAAAAGTGTTGTGTAAACCATAACACCTAGTGGGTTAATACTTGTCATTAACCCTTATATATTTTGTCTGTTTTTTGTTTTGTTTTGCATTGTTCACTATTTTCTTGTTTATAAATTCTCTGTTTCTGATAAATAAAAACGGTCAAGCTATCACTTTTACCTCTTTGGAGGCATGGAATTTGTTGATGGAAATATGATGGCATCATCATTGTATTTTTGTCTACCTATGTTCCTACATTACATTGTAAATTGAAAGATCATATTTCTGGTGTTGGCTTTTGTTGTGTCTTGCCCCAGCATCATGAATTTATTACCCAGTGTTTCCTTGTGAAAGACAGTTGTGTTTATGAAGTTTGATCAGTAAAATTATGCCTTA
Organism: Vachellia pachyceras; assembly: GCA_025593235.1. Taxonomy (NCBI): domain Eukaryota; kingdom Viridiplantae; phylum Streptophyta; class Magnoliopsida; order Fabales; family Fabaceae; genus Vachellia; species Vachellia pachyceras. The sequence goes on from JANTPZ010129445.1 coordinate 27,060, forward strand.
TATGTATAGTTCTTCTATTCTGGATGGTTGATGGGATGTTTTTTTCTAGTGTTGAAAACACCATTCATATTAAACTCAGAAAAGTTGGCATATTTGATGACTAATCTTTTAAACTCTAAGAAATGGATTTGGACTAGACCTTATGCACCTCATCTCTTTTTCTTGATCTTCTGTTGATTAATTTTCAAGGATTGTGATAAATTAAGTGTTCAGGCTCCGGGTTGCAGATTGGTTTCTAGTTCATTTCCCAGGGTGGTTTTTTTCCCACTTCTAGCTTAAGAACAGTGTGGATAATTTCAAGATAGTCAGGGCATTGACTTATGGATGAACGGCAATGACTGATGTTCTGTTGTTTGAAAATTTGTTAAATCGGCTTTCTTCTAATTTTTTTTTTTTTGGTACTTTGCAGAATTTAATATAATTTTAAGTTGAAGCAATGAGTGGTGAAAACGACAAGGATAAAGGTCTGTTTTCATATCCACATAGCTATCCTTCAGCCCCATATCCTCTTCCACCTGGATCTTATCCAGCAGCAGGGTATCCACCTCCGGGCAGTTATCCCACACCTTCCTACCCACCAACTGGATATCCGCCTGCCAGTTATCCTCCTTCCAGCGGGCATCCACCTGCCAGTTATCGTGGGTATCCACCTGCTGGATATCCTCCTCCAAGTGGGTACCTACCTGCCGGATATCCTCCTTCCAGTGGGTATCCAACCCCTTATCCTGCCCCACATGGCTATCCAAGCGCTCCAGCTCCATATCCTGCAGGTATCCCTAATTGTCCCAATTTGTTCTATTAATTTAATGCATGGGGATGCTATTTGGATTTCTATTGTCCTTATTAGAACCTTTTTTTGGTATAGAGAAGAGATTCTGTGCCTCTCTTCAGACTCTTTCATTGAAATCATGGAAATAGGGAGAAACTAGAATGAAATTGCATTTTCGATGAACAACTCAGCTTATTTTTGAATAGTAGGAGCAATTATAATCCTTATCTTGCATCTCTTGTTCGGACCTTGATGAGCGTTGACCCTTTTTGGATGCTATTATATAGTCATGTTCTAATTTTTTTTTTAAATTATCCCTTCTAAGTTCTAAGTCGCCTCAAGAGGGCATAAAAGAAATCCTTTTTTGATACCCCATGATTCATGTGTTATGTTTGAGAAATAGAGCAAAGTATTGTTAAAACTTGAGGAATTTGGTTTTTCTACCATCATAAATTGAATGCATATAATGCATTCAAAATGAGATAAGAAATGAGACTAATGCAGAGTCTCACTCTGCTGTGTCACCTCTTTTGTTTTTGAGTATATAATTGAGGAGGTAAAGGATACAACCTCAATCACTACGGCACTTTTTCTAACATTTTTTTAAAAAAAAAACCATACAGCGCATGGCCATGGCACAGGAGCTTTGCTCGCTGGGGGAGTTGCGGCTGCAGCTGCGGCTGCGGCATATGGTGCTCACCGTCTATCTCATGGCATGTTTCATCATGGTCACCATATGTTCCATCATGGGAAGTTTAAGCATGGTAAATTTGGCAAACGTTGGAAGGGTGGCAAGTTTAAGCTAGGGAAATTTGGCAAGCCTTGGAAAAGATGGAAGTAATATCAGTTGCCAACGTAATATATATTTTGCTAAAATTGGTAATATATATCTTGTGTGAATGCTATTGACGTTTTGTATCAGCTACATATGCTTTTCCATTGATTATATACACGTCTGTGTGTAATGTTCAAGTATAACAGGCTTGCATTTAATTCAATTTCTTTGTATGCTCCAATGGTTAACCTTTCAACCATCTTTTTAGGTGCATACGATGTTGCGAGATGTCTCCGAGGATTAGATAAAATTATGCGTATTATCTCTAACTCGAGAGTTTAGATAGTGGATAAATTTTTCATGCATTGTTTTTTCTTTTTGGTTATTAACATTGTTAGTTCTTATATTTTCATTTAAATTTAGACATCATTAGTCTCTGTGGTTTCAAATTGTTGATTTTCGTCCTATAATTTCACAAGGATTTGTGTTTGAGTTTAATGATTGGGCCCTATAATTTTTTTAATGAGTTTTGGTTCTAATCACTGTATTTAAACTCAAAAGAAACCTTTGAGATTATAGGAATTAAAACTAATAATTTTAAACTGTAGGGGTCAAAATTAAAATGTGAAGATCAATGATTTTATGAATTCTTATTTTTTAAATGACTTTATTTCTTATTAGTTATATTTATTCATTTAAAAAAATTTGCCCTACTTATGGAAGTAGGAACATGTGCTCGTCTGTAAATTATGACTTGTGAGCTTATAATGTATTTTTAATTTATAAAATATGTTGATTTATTACATATAATCAATTTTACCTATAAAAGAAATTGGTTTTATTGAGAAATAAGATATTAATTACTTTGAAGTCTTACCTATGGCAGAATATCACACGATAATATGTAAATGACCTATTGATAATTAACTTCTCTTATCTAAAACTTCCATATGATCATAAAGTCCAGTTTGAGAGAGATCAGCACCACAGTTGGCAATGTACCGACCAATAAACTCTTCAACTCGACTGAAATGTAAATCATGGGGATTTGATCTTATGGAAAATTCCAGAAAAATCCCTCATGAATTCTGAAATTCCAAAATAGTCAAGCTAATATATGAAATGACATTAATGAGAGAGTTTGGAATATCAAAAAACTTAATTGAAAAGACGGAATTGCACTTTCTCTCTTTCATTTTTCTCCTCCCTCACTTGTATCTCTCATCTCCAACACATCTCTCCCTCCCTTCTGGCTGTATTCTCTCCTTCCCTCTAATATTGCTCAGCACAGCTTTTTGGGGAAATGAATGGTGTAGTTTTGTTTTAAATCTTCTTTCTGGATTTGGTGTTTTGATGAGTAATTGGTGGGTTTATTCATGTGGCAGCCCTTTTTACTCTCTAAGGCTTGTTTGAAAACTCTTTTCATAATAACTTTTACAGATTCCGAGGTAAAATCTAGATTTTGGAAAATAGTTTTTACAGATTCTGAGGCAAAACCTAGGTTTTGAAAAGTGATTTATGTTTGGGAAGTTATTAGCTTTTACGGATTCCGATGCAAAAAATTGGATAGGAAAGAGGAAAGAGAAGAAAGAAAAATTAGGAAAGAGGAAAGAGAAAGAAAGAAAAAGTAGGAAAAAGGAAAAAAAAGAAGGAAAAAAGTAGGAAAGAGAAAGAATGAAAAAAGTAGGAATGAGGAAAAAGTAAAAAAGGAGGAAAAAGTAGAAAAGAGAAAATCTAGGTTTCAAACTGAGGTTTTGTAACCAAAATAACATTTCAGAAAAATTTTTGTACTTAGCCAAAACCTAGGTTTTGAAATCAAACCTAGGTTTCAGAATGGGTTTCCAAACAAGCCATAAAGAATCTTCATTATGTTGGTGTTTATACCAAATATGCTTTATCATTTATTAGTTAACATTGAACGCATACCAAGCAGACTGAATTGTATCTGTTGAGCCCTATTTTATGACTATAGCTTTGTTTGGATAGCCCGTTGAGAGAACAGACACAGATTTCGAGGTAAATATGTGAGAGGAGTTTTGTCTCAGTAAGCGCATGAATGGCTTTTAGTTGCTCAAACGGGCTAACCAAACAGAGCCTATACTTTTAAAAAGATTAATAACCAAATGAATCAAATTTTATGAATTGATTACACTTCTAAAAAGATTGATAACTTGTAACAATTTAAACAAGTAGCCTAATGCCATTAACTACCACATTTTAACATGTGAAACAATTAGGAAAAGTTAACTAATTAGATAGGTTTTTTTAAAATTAATTACACTTTTTAAAAAGAATTGACAACCCATGTAATGTCATTAATTATCACTTTCACATATGAAAAACTTACAAAAATTTATTCAATTGAATAAGATCTTATGAAATTGGTTAAACTTTAAAATTGACAATTTACTCAACAATTTTAACATGTATTACCATTGACTGTTACTTTTTGACATGTGAAACATTTAGGGAAGTTGAAACCAATTTGATCAGATCTTATAAAATTAATTAGTTTTAAAGGAATTGATAACTAGTTTAAGGATTATAACGAGTTGTGTAACAACAATAACTTCCACTTTTGATCTTGTATACAAAATTAAGCACCCCTTAAGGAACTTCATTTTAATCCCAATCAAAGACGAATGGCAGCATCAATAGACTAAATCCAATTGGATTAAGGTGTAAAAATACACAATCTCTTGTTAAAAGTAGGTGCAATATCGTATCTTTTAAGAGATGCAAAAATACCCATATATATTCAAAATAACAAAAATACTATAACCATTAAATATAACATCATTAAATGCATGCAAAAATAGTTTAAACTCCACTATAAAAAGTAAGGAGTTAAATATATTTAACAGTTAAGATATTATTACATCTATTTTGAATGTTCATGGGTATACTTGTACCTCAAAAAGCATATGTTTCTTAAGGCACTTTTAGTGAGAAAAAAAATAAATAAATCATGGGCACTATTGCATCTAGACCCAATCCAATAAATGTTAGTTCCACAAAGATGGGGCTCCACATTTTAGGATCTCCCAAGGTCTCAAGCCGAGGTACAACAGTACGACCCTTCATGCTCATATATACACTCACAAGCAGAACAGCTGACCAGTGCGCTATGGTTCCTAGTAGTTACATCAGTATTTTGTTCTCTTGATACACACGTCAGGAGTTTCTGCAAACGAGATCTGCAACTTCTTTTTTGTAATGAAGGAATCAAACATACATCACACCATGCACGTTTAATATAACAAGACACCAATATGATCAAAATATCCCATTGAACTAAACTAACACTGAACAAGCTTTAGGGCAAATCACAACAGGAACAAGCTAAAAAATTTCCATATTATATCAATCTGAAACTGCTCTTGTGACCGTTTACTGATATCACCCGGAAACAGCCAAGGCCTGTCGGAAGGAAACCAGTTCGATAAATCATGCCCTTTAAAGGTTTACCTTCTGGAAGATGTTCTGCCTTGAAGAAGACCTATAACTTGAGAATGAAGTCAGTTTGAATGTTTACTTCCACTATTTACCTTCGCTTCATGTGTTGGGATTTTAGAAAGTACACACAGCGGAATTTAAATTTTCTAATCCCAAATACGGATCTGTCAAAGGTATTTAGATCGAGGAGATGAAAGCGTACCTTTTGCGTTTCGAAATTGTCCATTCCTTTGCGTCTGGATCTCTTTAGATTCCATAGCCTTCCACGCTCTTGCTTCCGATCACGAGGAGCCAACGTTTTTTCAATCGCCTCCCTCTACCGGTATCCACGCGAACAGTCTCCAACAATAGCAGCGTGCTAGCGCCTCTTCATTTCTCTCTCTCACTCTCTAGGGTTTCGTGGCTCAAGAGCGAATTCAAATTCAGAAAGGATGCCTCTTCTGTGCACGAGCACTCATGCTTATAGAGCTCATGGAGTGCATCATAATTTTAGATTAATCTTTTTATTTATCTTGAAAAATTTGAATTTTAATTTCAGAAGGATATTCTAGATCTAATCTTGAAACTAAAATTTAAAAATATAATCAAGATCTAATATTAAATTTCGAATTTCAAAGATATTCTAGATCTAATCTTGAAATTCAAATTTCAAAAGATAATCAAGATCTAATATTAAATTTTGAATATCAAAGATATTCTAGATCTAATCTTGAAATTCAAATTTCAAAAGATAACCAAGATCTAATATTAAATTTCGAAATTCAATATTGAAAATGTTAAATTCGAATTTTGCAATCTTAACTTGGATTAAATTGATCTGATCAAATCATATCCATTTAATTAATCCAAATAATGAGCCAACAGATTTAATTTATCCTTATAAATTAAATTAATGCTAGTTATTTAATTTATCAAATAAATTAAATATTAAACTAACACACACAAATATTATTTACATAATATTGTGCAATTTCGAATTTCAACATATATATACATATATTTAAAATTCGAATAAACCCTAGAAATAAAGCTTATGTTGGGCTGTTCTTGCGT
>JANTPZ010129446.1:0-10153 GCA_025593235.1 Vachellia pachyceras
ATCACTTTCAATATGTATTTACATTATAGATTACTTAGAATCCGAGTTGGACTTTGTGATTTGTATGTAAATACTTGGTCTCGGTTGAGCCAAACTTGGATTATTGTGTATTGAGTTGTTTTGTGATTGACAAAGTGAAATGGAGTTCATTTTGCTTATTCAATGAAGTCTTGTTCTCTTCTATCATCCTAGTTGTGCTTGGTTTTAGAGTCAACATGCATGGAGTTGGTTTTGTCACTTTGCGATTTCCGTACACACACTAAGAGCACTTCAAGAATTTCATGGAATGGAGTTCATTGCATGTTATTCGTGACCTAACAGTGTGGGGATTTAGAAGGAGATCATCGTATGACGCTCCGGACCCATACGAATTGTTAGGGTTTGTAATTTCGAAAACTTAGTGCGAAAGTCGATGCTCTACCTAATATTTTGCGAACTATGATGGCCCAATTCATTTTCAAGAGGAACCCACCATAACACTACCGTTTTAATCCAAATCTGCCTTATTTTTCTTTGTCGCCTCAAAATACCAAAAACAAGTTTTAAATTTTGTAGTTGCATTAGGTACATAGCTTATCTTGAATTGAGAAACCGTTTGCATCTGCATCACAAACATAATCATAAGCTAAGGACTATTGGTACGCGACTCGCTTCCGGTGAGAACGACCCTGGGGTTGTCACTATACGATCCTTGGAAATCAAAATTAATATTCTCGATCCATTTTTAAGGCTAACCAATGATCTAAGTTTACATTTTGTGGCTTAGTACGGATCAGAGGGATTTAGAGGAAATAATTGGTTGCAAAACACTCCTTGTATGATAAGGACTAAGTTGATGTTTATATTGGCTTGAGTTAATTATTGTATGAATTTTTGGAAGCACCAAGTTTAAGGGGAGGTGCTGTCCAATTTTCTATTTGATGAGGAAGAGTTGTTTCCAAGCCAAATAATACATGAGAAGTGTTTTGGGATCAAGAATATGTTGTTATACATTATGGAAGTTTGAAAAATCACTTCCTCCTTACTTGGGCAGATTTTCGTCCAGTCCTAGATGAGGTAGGAGGAGTGTGATTTTCATGATTTTGATGCTTCCATTAGCTTTAGAATAAAATTGTGTAGGGTGGAAGTGAGAAAAGTATTTTGAAAGCATTGAAAATCATAAGAACAAGTTTACAAATACTAGAGTTCATAAAAGTCAAGAGAGTTTTGTTAAGTTTTCATAGTTCTCTTGATTTGGTGATGACTTGTGAATGATGATTATGCTCTTGTATAATGTATATGAATTTGAAACATCAAAGGGCTCATTGAGAAAGTTAAACAAGAGAGCATCAAGTTCAAGGCGAGTTAAGATAACAAGGTAGCAAAACTTCTAATTTTAAGCAAAGTTGTTGTGAAAATGTTTTGTGAATTGTGCATGACTTGTTGATGAAAATTTGTGATAATATAAGTGTGAATATGTACTTTTGTGTGATATGGCCATATGCATGTAAATGTTTCATGTTGCACATATTATGTTATCATTAGTTCACACTTATTTTAGAAATTGTCATGCATATTTCTAAGTGTGTTAGATAGTTTTGCTATTGAGATTTTCCAAAGTCTCACACCCCCCCAACTAACCATTTTAAGTGGAAGCTCAAGCAAGGGTAAGAGTGATTGAGCCATATATCTTCATTTCTTTTATCTAAATTTTCAAAGTATTTAATGCAATTTTGGCCCATCATGACCTTACTTGAGCTTAATTTGGAAACAAGAGTTGTTTGTTTTGATTAACTTGATTTTGGGGTGCAATCGCCATGAAACATTACTTATATGTACTTAATTCTAATCATGAGCAAGTGATACTTCAAATCATTGCCGTTTCATTTAAGGAACTCTAGCAAAGTATGTAAGGAAGCAGCTCTGGAACATTTCACCACGGCGCATATCATCCTTTGCCACGGCCAAAAATCAAGTATGCAACAAAGAACTCTCAGGAGAGGTTCACCACGGTGAAACCTCAAATTCGGCATGGCGAATATCGTGCATCAGTTACCAGATCAGGCTCCAAATGGAAAGAATAAGCGACCTATATCATGGATTCGACCCAGAGCGGTTAAGAAACCCTATTTAGGGTAATTTTCAAGGAGAGATCAAGGGGGATGCAGCAACCACTCTCAAAATCATATTTTCCATCTCTTCTCTCATCTTCTCTCATATTCTCTCATCCACAACCCTAGCTACCATCTCCATTCTTCACTTCCAGACCATCATGCATCTCTATTGTTTTTGCATGGAATGGAGATCATTGCATGGAATTTCTGACCCAGCAAGTTGTGGTTTTTCTTAAGGAAACATAGTGTGAAACTATTACTCTACCTTATCTTTTATGAACTATGATAGCCTAAACCATTTTCAAGAGGAATACATCATCACATAGTTTTTTTCATTTCACTATTTTGCTTTGTTGCATTCCCGTAATCTAAAAACCCAAAAAGAAAGTTTGCTTTACATTTCATTTTTGATAAAAGTTTTGCAATAAAAAATAGTTTTCCAATCTTCAAAGTGAACTCCGTCACAAGCTAATCAAACCATTTGCCCCTGAGGCTTCAAAGAGAACTACCCTAGGGTTGCACCCTATAGTGCAATCATTGGAAATCACAAGTGTTTTGATTCGTTTCTAAGGCTTAAACAACGATAAATTTATATTGTCAATTGTGGCCGGATAAAAAAATGGCACCATTGCTGAGAACCTGAGCAACTAGTTTAGGCTAGCTTGTGCCATTGTTTGTTGTTTTTGCATTTTCATTAGCTTCACTTTTGCATCTGTTATAGTGTAGGGTTACATTATTCATATCATAGCATTAAGTTGTTGGAAATACAAAGATACTATTTTTCATTTGCATTCTACACCAGTTTTCACACCTTCGCCGCAGCTAACTCTGTTTTTCACCGTGGCCAACTTTGATTTTTAGTAGGAAAAGTGTAATATCCGTATATTCCTGTGAGTGGAAATAGAGGCTAAGCCGATAATTATTTGATGATTTAATGCCCATGGATACGGGAATACAAAAAGGAAAATGCCTCTAAACAAGAAGGATCATAATTGACTAAATTCCTAGTCTTAAGGATTTTAATTAAGAATGACCCTAGGGCAAAATGGTCATTTGGCCTAAATGATAAGGGTAAAATGGTCATTTTGAATAAAAAGGCCTAGGGCTTGTTAAAGTTGATAATTTGATAATATGGACATTTTGATAATTTGGTCAAAAGTCAACTAAAAAGTTAAAGTTGACCAAAAATGTCAAAGTCAACCAAGGGTAAGGTTGGAATTAAGAAAGAGTAGAAAAAGTGATGGCATTTTGTTGATTATTAGAGAAGTAAGAAAGGTAGTGACATTTTTGTAATTATGAAGAAAGTAAGAAAGAGAAAGGAATGCAATGGCATTTTTGTAAATAAGGGTTTTTGGAGGACTGGAAGACTGAGAAATAATTATTTGAGGTAGTAGGAGTCCTCAAACGCCGGAGACCCAAACTGAGAAAATTTTATTTGGGTCCTAAGGTATTTAATAAAATTATTATCTAGTATTCAATGCGGGTAGTTTCTTAGTATGGAGAATAATAGTACCCGAAAACCCTGAAAAAGGATTTTCTTAAAAAAATTAATTACTGAAAATCTGGGAAGAATTTTGAGTAACGGAAAAGGGCTGGAGTATCATGGAAAATTCTAGAAATTTTCCATGCCTTTAAGTCAAATTGGCCGCCGGAAGCACGTTTTACGGTGTTTCGCAGGAATCGAGGAATCTTGACGAATTAAGAGGAAAGCCAAGGTGCCTTGAGAAGGGAAATGATGCCACCTAAGCAAGGAGGCCTAGGGAATGGTGCCACATGAGGTAGAAAGTCTCCGGAAAAGTAAAAAGGAAGTTACCGGATAAAGGTTACTTTACCGAAGTACGTGTAACTGGATCAAGTAACTGGATAGTAATCAAGCCAGTTAGCCCAACCAAGCTTGTAAGGGAAGCCAGAAATCTCTTTTTACTAAGCAATAAGGAGATGACAAGTGGCACAACCACACCCAAGTAAAATCAAACTTGGTCACTAAGTTTTAACCAGAACCACACATTGTAAAAGAGGATTCTTTAGTAAGCCATTTTCCCTCTCTTTTCCCTCACAATTTCCGCCACCCTCTTCTCTCTCTTTGGTCTAAAATTTTTCTCTCTTCTCTCAAGCCAAAGATGCCATTTTTCAAGAGGAAGAGGAAGAAGAAGTTTCACACAATCTTAAGGTAACTCATCCAAACCACCAACTCTTTCCATTTCTCTACTCCTTGCAACTTCTACTACCTTTCTAATGGTTGATTTCCTTGATCAAAGTGCTCTTTTTGAAGATGAAAAGTTTAGGGTTTCAAGTTATGAAAATGAAAAAGAGAAGGTTTTTGAGGTTGTAAAAGGTTGCAAGTTCTTTCTTGAGTAGTAAAGAGTGGTTTGATAAAGGTTGATGGTTGTTGTTGGTGGTTGTAAAAATTTTTGGAAAACCCTAAGTGTTGAGGGAGGGTTCCGTCCACATGGCCTTTGATAGGGAAGGGTTGTGGTTGAGCTATATGATGTATGGATAGTGGTTTGGGAGCATGAATATGCAAGAATACATAATGAAAGTTGAAAACTCCTTCATTTCCCTCATTTTTCTGGTTCTTGGCCATGTAGAGAAAATAATAGAAGGGATGTGTTTTTGGTTGTTTTTATGGTTCCATTGGCTCTAAAATGATGTTTTGTGTAGGTTAAAGATAAGAAATGGATTTTAGAAGCTTAAGGGACCATAAAAACCAAGTCTTGAACTTGTAGGGTTCTTAAAAATTTAAAGGGGAGTTTATTGCGTTTTTGCAAGTTTTCTTGCATTTTCATGGTTATATATTTATATGCCATGATCTTTAGGGATTTGAGATCTTCAAGAGCACACTTAAAAGTGATCCAAGAGAACTTTAAGGTTCAAGTAAAAAGAAAGCTAAGCCAAAGGTAGCGAGACTACTAATCTCCACTTATGTTTTGTGTAGTTGTGAATGGTGCATGAATTTTTATGATGATTGAAGTGGATGATTTGTTTAAGAAATGTGAATTTTGTGCTATGGCCATATGCATTATAAATTGTAGTTTGATATGTCACATATTGTATGATCATACACTTGCTTTAAAGCTATGTTATGCACATTCATAATGTTTTGATTAGTTAGTTTTACTATTGGGATTCCCAAATCTCATTCCCCACCAACTAACCATGTAGGTGGAAGCTCAAGCAAGGGTAAGGAAAAGGTTATTGATGTATGAAGATGATGCTCTTGCTTGCATGAATTTTGTGTAAATATATGAGTTGCTAAACTCTTTGAAGTTATTGTGTTTGTAACCCCTAAACCTCTACGTGAAGTGGCATGTGAATATGTGATGATGCATGCATGAAAAAAGGGTTAAAAGTGCCAAGGGTTGGTAAGGAAATAATCATCCATGATAGAGGTGGGTTAATGAACCAAAAAGAGGTTTTGGTAAATTTTAAGAAAAGTTGGTTTTCAAAGCTAAAGGGTTCCAAATGCCCTGAAAATAGACTAGTTTCACATGGCAATAAAAAATAGCAAACGAGCACCGATTGAGCTGAAAATTTCTAGTTAAATACTAAATATCCTAAGCTTTATATTGATATAAAGTTTGCGAAATTTGGATGTGTATATTAAGAGATATGAGTTTCCAAAGTTTAAGGGAAAAACTAGAAAAACTGGAAGTGACAATTTGAACAGTGAATATTTTTGGAATAAACTGATTCAAATGGGCAAGTTTTTGAGCCAATGACTATTTCCCCCTATAGATCACTTAATAACTAAATTTAGAAATTGGAACCACTCCATTTCGATTTTTCTAGAATTAATTATGATTTTTCAAAGTTGGGTCAGAAATATGGAAAATTGACCAGTGAACAGTAACAATGTTTTCCCGTTTTGAAAATTTCAGGTTCACTATTTTGGTCAACTTTTGACATTAAAGGCCCTAGAGTGATTTAAAAGTGATATAATATAATCATATAGGGGGAAAATATGAGGTGTTACACTTAGTGGTATCATAGCGTAGGTTTTGGGCAACTTATGCTTATTGTGCATTGTTATGTGAATTGATTGTTGAAATATGTTGAGTACATGTCTTGATTTGTGCTTTGAGTTGAATTAGCCATTGATCTATATATGCTTTGATATTGATGTATGTGAATAGATAAGCATGAATAGTAAGAGCTTTGAGGTTATGCAATCCTTATTCCCTGACCATGAGGAGAAAGCTTACAATGCGTATACCCCGGAAGTGAGTATGCACTTAGAGCCATCTGTCAATCAAGGTGAGATCTCCGATGATAGCTTGGAGGAAGATTCAGATTCAGAGATAGAGTCACCTATGATAGAGGAAGACAATCTACAAGTGGACGTGGAGGAGTATTGGTTGGCAGAACTAACCGCAGCTATACCCCTACGTATAGTTAGCCCAGTAAGGGAAAGCATCCTGAAGAAGGAACCATCAGACATGTGGTCTACTACTATGGAGTTAGTCCAGGACTCGAACATAGCAATGGAAACTGAGACGGAGTTCAAGACGAATGGGGAGTATGACTGTGGCAGGGAAGTGCACCTGCGTAGTATTCTACAAGGACATGCTAAAGAGCTGCGAGAATCCATGGCCCTGGGAAGATGCGGTTTCTTCTTGACATGGATAGATAGGGCTAGAGAAGCCCATGAGCTCGAGCAGATGTTCCCAAACGTATGGGCTAGATAGGGCTAGGATTTTGAATGGATAGGTGCCGTATGGGCAACATTTTGGATCCAGGACTTCAAAAAGCTGCAGAGCGTTATGTCTTCTTTCTCCCTATTCTTGGCTTTGCTGTTCTCCTAAACAGGCTCGAGGACCTGGTATTGGGACTGTTCCCAGATGATTAGAGGATCGAATAATCATAGATATTTTTGTACATGCTTGGGAAAGCTAGAAGTTCTTGTATATGAAATGTTCTTAGATGATAGATATTAGAACTTCTATAAGCAAAGTTGAACTTTTTGTGTACAAATGTTAGGATGCTGTAAGTATTTTATCTGCTGCTATGTGTAAGAACATATATGAATATATATATATATATATCGAATGCTATTTTGAGTAGTAGAATAGCGAGCATGGATTTAAGTTGCGATTTTAACTTAGTTGTTCATTTCTAAAGGGTTAAACGAACACAATGGTGTTGATACCTTATTTTGATGATAACAAACAAATGTTTTTTATGAAAATATAGGCAATGGTGAATATCTTTGAAATTCTGAGAATACTTTTGGTTTCGGTGCTTCATGAAAATACTCGAGTGTTTTTGTAAAAGTATCAACAATACTCGAGCATTGAAATTCAATGCTCCAGCACTGTGGTTTTAAAACTTAAGAAAAATCAGTGCTTTCAGTGAATACTCCAGGTATTGACATGAAGTATTGTCAACACTCGAGCATTGGAAGTCAATACTCGAGCATTGTGCTTTGAAAATGAAGTTTTAATCCATGCTCTCAGTGAACACCTCAAGCATTGGCAGAAAGTATTGCCAATGCTCAAGCATTAGGCTAAACTAGAGCTTTCAAACAGTGCTGCAATATAGTACTCCAAGTATTGGCTGACATCAGAGACAATGCTTAAGCACTAGGTTCACAATGCTCGAGCATTGAGGTTTTTGAAAACACTACCAGTCAACACTCCAAGCATTGACTGAAAGTATGGCCAGTGCTCGAGCACTAAGATACAGTGCTTGAGTATTGAATGATTTTTTCAACACTATCAGTATAGCACAACCAATACTCGAGCACTGGAAATGCAGTACTCGAGTATTGAGTCTTTTCCTTTAGTGCTGTCAAGCAATACTCGAGCAAAAGCTTCTAGCAGAGCCAATGCTCGAGCACAGTTTCTCAGTGCTCGAGTATTGAGGCCTTTCACAGCATGTTGGAAGAGAATACTGCAAGCATTAAGTGAAAGCATTGGCAGTGCTCGAGCACTAGCCTTTAATGCTTAAGCATCAGGCTAAAATGTTTCACTGTTCACTAATACTCTTTGAAAATACTCAAGCATTCACTGCCAGCACTTTTAGTACTCGAGTATTTCCATTTTTTACTCGAGCATTGAGTCCTTTTTCAACACTGTTTCTCAATACTGTCACACAATGCTCGAGCAATCTTAAGAAGCATTAGCAGTACTCAAGCATTATGATTTAACACTCGAGTATTTGATTCTTTTTCAAACACTTTCATAAAATACTCAAGCAGTGTATCAAAACATTGAACTTTTCTTTGAAATTTATCAAGCAATACTCGAGCATTGAATGGGTTATGTTCGAGCATTGGTCTTCTGACAGCTTTATGTATGACACACTTAACCTATGCTGCACACCTACTTTCCTTATATGTGTAACGACATTTTGAATACTAACTGCGCTCATAAATGCAGAAGCTTGAGAAAATAAATGAGGAAAGAAGCACATGCATAGTCCGAGGTTCGGAGACTTTAACGTTCTTTTGCAACATTCACCGTTGTCTGATTCAGTAGCATTAAATGCCATTAATGAAGAAACCAAATGGTCGATGATGAGAGTAACGACTATTAAATGGAGTATAACGGACACTTAAGAACTTCTCAACTAAAAAGGAGAAGCATTCAATACAGAGAACAACAACGAACATTTTGAGCATTCAATGCTATTCATTTTATTCTCTGAAATTTCTTCAATATTCTTTTTGTGCTTCATCATTAGCCATATACTCTTTTGAGAGAGATTCCTTTAGCAAAAACACTGTAAATCTGTGAGAAACTCAAGGACGGGACCATGAGTCTATTGGGCTGAAAGAGAGATAGAAAGCAGAGAGTGTGCTACTCTGTTTTAGTGAAAAGAGGAAGGGGGAGTGGATTCCCAAATTGTACAGGCTTGTGAAGCCTCAGTTCATTATTGATAGTGGATTTGGAAATCTCAGGGGTGCTCTGAAGACTGGATGTAGGTCAAGGAGACCTGTAACACTCCTTATTTTCCCTTATAAACATCATATTAGATCACTAATGAACCACTTTAGGGCCTTGAAGAACTTAAATTGACCAAAGAAGTGAAGTTGAAATTTTCAAAAACGTGTACTGTTCATTTGGTCAATTTCCAGATTTCTGGCCCAGCTTTGAAAAATCATAACTAATTCTAGAAAAATCCCAATTGAGTGGTTAAAATTTCTATTTGAAGCTTATTAAGTGATCTATAAGGGAAAAATACTCACTAGTTCCAAAACTTGCCCAATCGATACAGTTAATTCCGTTAAAATCACTGTTCATTTGGTAACTTTCCAGTTTTTCCAGATTTATCACTTAACTTTGGAAAATCATAACTCTTTATACACACATCCAAATTTAGCAAACTTGGGCTCATTTTAAAGCTTAGGACGTGTAGTATTTAAATGGAAAGTTTCAGCTCAAATGAAGGTCGTTTGCTATTTTTCCTTGTCACTCAAAAGCAGGGCAGATTTGAGGGTCTTGGAACCCTTTACTTGGAAACTTGTCATTTCTAAAATTTTATTAAAACCTCTTTGATTATTTCCAACTTTTATTAATGCATACCTAACTTGTCTACTTCTTTTGAGTATATTTATGCATGCATTCACATATGTTCTCTATTTATCATGTAGAGGTTTAGCTTTACATTAAACATACCAACATATTAACATAAATTGGCAAGCTAAAACATATCATCATGATAACTTCAATCATCATTCAACTTGCCTCTTTCTCTTGCTTGAGCCTCCACCTAAAATGGTTAGTTGGGGGAGAGTGAGATTTTGGGAAATCTCAATAGCAAAGCTTACTAACATTCATGAAAAGTTTGCATAACATGCTTTAAGTTCATAAACATGTGTAACAAAGTCAAATTGTGTACCAAGCACAAATTCAATGCATATGGCCATAGCATAATGTTACTCATAAACACATTGAACAATGTCATCAAGTCATGCACATCATTAGAATAATTTCACAACATGTTAAGTAAAGTTAGAAATCTTTGCTACCTTTTATCTTTACTTTCTCCTTAACTTTGTAATTTCCTTGAGCACTTGAAAATTCACCCTCTTGAACCAAATCTTTGCCTACATAATGGAT
>JANTPZ010129447.1:0-12630 GCA_025593235.1 Vachellia pachyceras
TTGGGAGACTCACCCACCATGCTAGGTGCGCGACGCGGGTCGGGTCCGGACGTAGTCGGAGCATGCTCCGGTGAACCGGGCGGGCAACCAAAAAAAAACATCGGATGGTTGTATCAAAAAAAAAACATCGGATGGCAAGGGCGCTTGGTAGAGTTGGCAAGGGCTACTACCAGCATTCCTCAGGGTGAGGGTTCGAACCCTGGAGAGTGACAGACGCGATAATTAACGCAACCTCAAAGAGGTTGTCCCATCGGTACCTCGCTACCATCGTAAGATCTCCTCGCGGGGGGTCCGGATTAGTCTGGGGCGGGCAATGAACCCAGGATACCCCAGAATACCGGATGGTTATACAAAAACAACATCAGATAACAACCAACGGTTGGTTGGATCAAGTGGTAAGCGGCTTGTTCCAGCTTAAGCAAGGTCTCGAGTTCGAGTCATTGTGTATGCAGTAGCTACTGTTGGGAGACTCATCCACTATTTCCAGATGCGCGAAACGGGTCGGGTCCGGATTAGTCAGGCGAAGCTTCAGAAATCAGACGGAAAACAAAAAAAAAGCATCAGATAACATCACATCGGTTCACTTAAAAAAAGGTTATACCTCTCTCCCAGCTTATGACAAACTAACGTTTAAATTTATATTAAAAGATATACTCATCTAATATTTAATAGTACTTTAAATAATGTTGCTTTCATTATATTTTTATGTTTAATACAAATTAAAAATTTAAATAAAAATTTAGTGGCCGGCAAGTTTCTTGTAAAAAATATTAAATATTGTACCTTTTCGCACAGAAGATGAATATATTTTTATGTGAAATAATAATATACGATTAAATTAACTCAAATTTTAAATAGAAAGATGCAGTAAAAAGACAATTCTTATCTCTCCCCTCGAGCAAACCGGGTTTAAGGGTTAAATCATAAATATAAAACTTTGCAGATAAATGTTGTGAAGATTAGGTAAAATTAAGGATAACTACTGAAAAATCCCCTATTATAAAATTTATTTTTAAGCAACAGTAACTATTTTTCAAGTACACGTTTTATAATTATATTTTTAATTTTTCATATAGTTAAAGATTTCTGCGTATACAATGGAAGAAGATTGTATCTAAGTTGTAGCTTAAACAAATTTTAGATATATTTAGACAATAAATATTGTAATAAGAGACATTTTTGTATTAGTTTTAAAAATTGGGAAATTTACAATAATTAATGAACAAAAGGTCCCAAAGATTTATAAAATTACCACAAGGTCTCAATAGTAGCTGTTGAATTGTTAATGAATGCTGATAAGGTTGTTAATGGTAACTTCAACAGCTACTCTTGGAACTTTATGGTAATTTTATGAATCTTTGAAACCTTTTATTCATTAATTCTCTTATTTAAGATCTGATTATAAATTTGTCTTGAAAATTAAATTGATCACTAAAATCCTACTACTGTTCTTATTGGGAGCAGAAATGAATAATAATAATAATATTATTAATTATTATTATTAATATTAAAATAAGTGCAAATATTCTGCTAGTTGGCGGTGACTGTTCCCACTGGGGCAGTGGGGAGCCTGCTGGGGCTTGAGGGTACGCTTTGAATCGCTGTTTTCGCTGATTCAGCATTTAGACAGAGAAAAAGGGGGAAGGGAGTGCGCACTACGCACCCTCCCTAAACTCTCTATGGTTTGAGGATACTCAAGTCCGATCCCTTCTTACAAACCGACACGCGATTTGAGAAAAGCAAAGACACAAGGTAGAATTGTGCCTATTATTAATTTATTATGCATATGCAGATATATAAAAAAATAGACTTGCACAGACAGCTAGAGAGAGAGAGCGTGAAGGAAAGGGAGAGAGAAAGAGTGTGCGTGAAGGAAAGCGAGAGAGGCGAAAAAGAGGCAGGCAGGGAATTGGGGGGTTTGTGTCGGCTTTAACCAAGCAAAGACCTTATCGACGATCTCGTCCATCGAATTTCGATCTACTACGACCCTTTCCGCCCTTTGTTTCCTCCTTCTGTCCGAAACCCTAGCGACTTGCTGCTGTTTGGGACACTGGAGACCGGAGGTCAACAGATTGAAGGTACTCTGCCGTTTTCTTGTTTTTTTCAATGGCTGTCAGAAATTTGCTTTTTTGGGTTCTGGGTGTTGATTTTGACTCGGTCCCTCGCTGATTTCACATCTGATTCAGTTTATATTGTGTTCGGTCTGGGTTAATATTGGGTAGTGGATATTTTGGGTTTATGGGGAATGGGGTTGAGCAGGGGGGGGGAATATCTTGGATAGGTTGTTAAAATTTTTAGTATTTTTTGTTTTTGGAAATGTGTATGAACCAAATGGGTGTCACACTGTTACCTGGGATCCTGGTGGTGCTGATTCTAATATTTTAGATAGAGATCGAATGTTGATTACTAGTCATTCTTCGGGATCTTATTAACATGCTCCTGCTTCGCCCTACAGTGTGAAATATCTGTGTTGCGCATTCGATTCTTCTCTAGAATTGCTAAAGGATCACGCTTTTGGTTCGCAACTTGTTGTTTTAAAAGTCAAATAGTGAACTTTCTTTTTCTGGGCGCAAACAAAGCTGTGAGCTACATTGAATAAGGCTTTCCTAAAGCGACACAAGCCCTTTGGCGTCGCTGATGGTCAATAGCTTATCGTTGTTTAAATTAATGGTTTTAGTGTATTCGGTAAGAAAAGTAATGACATTGTTTTCTTTCTGTAACAGAAATTCACAAGAGATTTGAATTCAGGGTTATAGATTTCACTGCTGGTTTGAAGATTATTTGTGTTGTTCTCTTATGGCATTTGTGGCTTCAAATCAGACGACTGGTGGAAACCAAGCAGCAGGTTTGAGTTTATTTGTCTATTCTTTATTCTTATGTTGCGTTACTTGCTGAAATATGATTGCGTTAAAGCTACCCTTAAATTTGACTGGGTACTGGTAATCCTGTTACTGAGTGATGTTGAATGGTTGACCCGTTGTTCTATGAGGCAAAGAGATGAAAGCATATTCGAATAAATGATATCTTTCTTATGACAGTGTTGGGCTGGGTCAAAAGGGCAATAGCGGAAAGTGATTACTTCAAAATATTTACTATGATCTATCTGTAGTCTGGTTTGTCACTGGCTTCATTAATTAAAAAAATTATTTTAGAGAACTACCCACTTTAAAATTGTTCATTGTAGGAAATTTTTTAATTACTCATTTGTAAAATCAAAATTTCAAGCAAGGTTATGTGGGGATGAAATTGTGCATTATTGAAAGAATTGACAGATCATTTATAAACCTTTTTGTAGATCATGATGATTATTGCTACTAATTTACTCTAATTTAATGGTCTCTGTTAATGACTTTACAAGCTTTTATGCTCTAATTATTATTTACCCACTTTTATTCTGTATGATTAAAATATGTTAATCTTGCTAGTGTGTCACTTTCTACAACCCTGTTTTGGGTTTTGCCAACTTGCAATTGTTTCATGGAAATTTTGTCCTGCTTTTACTAGGTCAATTGACCTCTTGCACCTTTCATCATATTAATGTTAATGCAGTGCCATTTATTGAAACTTATAGCTCTTCTTGATAATTTTTTTGAATCCATACTTCGTTTGCCATCTATTCCTCCTATGATCAGATAATCCATATGGCCAGAAGCATAATATCTGCCCGTTCCATTTTCTCTTTCTTCTGTCTGATGGTAGAGAATGTAAAATAATTCAAATTTGCATATGTTTTGATGGAAATACTGGGTTTTTGTTGGTGACCTCATTGCCACCAAACTCCTAAGCAAAAAAATAAGGAAAAGAAGTATTTTGGAAAGTTTTTTAACAGTGCATGTTTTCTTGTGCAATGAATTGTGTGTTTCGTGCTCCATATATGGTCTAATCTTTTCATCTTTTCTTCATAGGGCCAACCAACGATGCCTTGTACAAGGAATTGTGGCATGCCTGTGCTGGTCCCCTTGTCACCCTTCCCCGTGAAGGGGAACGAATTTATTACTTTCCTCAGGGGCATATGGAACAGGTATTTTAGTGTTCAAGTGAATTTTAATTATGAAGGCATGTGTTTCAAGTTTATGCATTTATAGAAATGAGGTTTGGCTGAAGTTCTGGCGTGTTTCCATTTTGAGCCTTTCTGACAATTGAATGCACGACTTTCCACTTGGGATTTAGCAAATGTTTCTTAATTCCTTAATATACAAAAATCATCTATATAGTAGCATGGGTTTGTTGGCTAATTATCACAACTTTGATTGCGACAGGTAACCTGGAACATAGCTGTGTATGCCCTGTATTATCTTTAATGTAGTAAGCTACATGACATTGCAGTTGGGACAATGCAACTGAGTAGAGACTCTGATTTTTGAACTTGGAATTATAATGATCCTTGCTTGTGATGCTACTTTTTCACTTTCGCTTTAGTCTAAGTTTCGGATGCTCCAGTTTGTTCATTCTTTCTCCAACGGGTTAAGTTCCTGTTAGCAGTGATTCACTTTCTAATGAATGCTTTTGGGAAAACTATATCCTTTTGTTTGACTTAGTTTGATTTCTTGAAGGAGATATCTTCATTCACAGTAGTTGTTGGATTCTAAACTTTGCATAAGTTGTTTGTTTTCTATTCTTGCTCTAGTGTTTTTTATTCATTTATTTATGTTGTCCTCTTTTCTGTTGGCTTCTATCGCGATTTTACTTTGACTATTTGGTGAAACATTATGATTTATAACATTTTTTTTATGGTTATATGTACTATGAAGTCTATATATTTTCTTTTTACTACTGTGCCTTTCTATGTTTTTAGCTTGAGGCATCTATGCATCAAGGAGCAGAGCAACAAATTCCTTCCTTCGACCTGCCATCTAAAATTTTATGCAAAGTGGTCAATGTTCTTCTTCGGGTGAGTTTTGGTTTTTCTATTGCCTTTCTTTTGGTCTATCTGTCACTTATTGGGGAATTCATCAAGCTTTACTATGATCCTTAGTAAATAGTTTGATTTGATTATTTTGTTGGTGTAGGCTGAACCTGAGACTGATGAAGTATATGCACAGATAACTTTGCTTCCAGAACCAGATGTGAGTGCTTTACTTTTCTATATTTGGCACTGTTAATTTAGTTTGACCTTTCTTCCCTCTGGTTTATCTCTCTAGTTTTAATTTCCTGTCATAACTGTTTTTAATCCATCTGGTTCCTACCTGTTTCTTTTCTTTTCCTGCCTTGTTCTCCTTCCATTTGTTGGTTTAGCAAACCGAGTTGAGCAGTCCAGATGATGCTCTGCCAGAACCTTCAAGATGCACTGTCCATTCATTTTGCAAAACACTCACTGCATCTGACACCAGCACCCATGGGGGATTCTCTGTTCTTCGGAGACATGCGGATGAATGTTTGCCACCCTTGGTTAGCTAGCTTGTTCTTTTATATATATCTTGATTTTATATTTTCATTACAGTCCTTTGCTCAATTTTTTTTTCATGTTTTGTCCAGGACATGTCTCAGCAGCCACCATGGCAAGAATTGGTTGCAACTGATTTGCATGGGAATGAATGGCATTTTAGACATATTTTCCGAGGTCAGCATCTTGGCTAAGTATATCATATCATTTCATGAGTTCATGTACTTTTAGTAAAATTAATTTTTAGCCTCAAGTGTATGAATAAAGTTTTAGCACATTTATCTGCTTTTTTAGCCTGAAGCTACACATATCTCTACAGACGGGATTGGCTGAGAAAATTGCATTGCAAATATATCTATGTATGTATGGATGGATGGGCAGCCTGCTTTCTGCCTTTGGAGATTAAGATGCTATTTTTTGGAGAAAAATTGTATTTTATGATATTGCTGGTGAAATAAGTAGTGCCCTTTGAGTAGTTTTCTTGCAGAGAAGTTCTCTCCCTGCAGATAAGTTTTTTAGTTGTGTAATTTTGTTGAAGTTACTCAATCAAAATTTCATGGTGCTATAATTAATGATACTAAAATTGTTGGTGCTGTAAAGGGACATATGTTATGTTTCATATGGCTTTTTTTAATCTTTGTAGGTTCACTTGTGCACACTGCTTGCACATCTGTTTTTTTTTTTGTTGCTGTAAAGCGAGAAATTTTAATATTCATAGTCAGGAAACTACTGACTGATCCAGTAATTTCCAGGGCAACCTAGACGCCACTTACTGACTACTGGGTGGAGTGTCTTTGTCAGTTCCAAGAAATTAGTGGCTGGTGATGCATTTATATTCCTGAGGTAAGTTTGTAAATATCACAAGTTACTCACATTTGGGCAAGGAAAATATACCTGAAATTTTCCCCATTTTGTGTTTCATATGTTGGATAGTAATTGTATTCAGCTAATGTGATAATATTGCAGAGGTGAGAATGGGGAGCTGCGTGTTGGAGTTAGGAGGCTGATGAGACAGCAAAATAACATGCCATCATCCGTCATATCAAGTCACAGTATGCATCTGGGCGTTTTGGCCACTGCATCTCATGCAATTACCACTGGAACTCTGTTTTCTGTATTTTACAAGCCCAGGTTTTGTATATAACATTATGCAGTTGCTGTTTACTCTTGTTAGTTTTGTTCATGATGTTAATACTGTTAGTTTGTGGGTGTTTTCCTTATTTGTATGTATTACTTCCACAAGTGAAATATTGTTTTGAGATGATGTTTGTGGCCAAAATATGTGCTTATTTTTGTTTCTTTATCGAGTATTAACTTTCTGCCGACTTATCCATGTTTATCTTTAGAACAAGCCGATCCGAGTTTATTGTGAGTGTCAACAAGTATCTTGAAGCTAAGAGTCACAAGTTTTCTGTTGGAATGAGATTCAAGATGAGGTTTGAAGGGGATGAAGTTCCTGAAAGAAGGTGCATGACCTGGATGCTCTCAATTCATGCTTGCATATTAGCTTTTGGTACCATCTGACTAATCTTCTTCCACCTATATTACAGGTTTAGTGGTACAATTGTTGGGGTTGGAGATAATATCTCACCTGTCTGGTCTGATTCTGAGTGGCGCTCGTTAAAGGTTAATATTAATACATTATTTATTTTTGTACTGTGAACATAGCCTACGATACTTGCCTTTATCCTTTAACGGCAGTAATGGTTTTGGTTTGTTCTATCTATCTGTATTTAACGACTTATGTTGTACTTAAGGTTCAATGGGATGAGCCCTCTTCAATCTTGCGACCTGATAGAGTATCTCCTTGGGAATTGGAGCCACTTGTGAATACCACCACTCCTGCAAATTCCCAGCCAACCCAAAGAAACAAGAGGGCACGTCCTCCCCTACTACCATCAGCAGTGCCTGATTCTTTGCATGGTGTGTTTCTGCACAATTTCATTACTGATACTGTTATGATTGTATTTGATACATGACTTGTTTTCTTGGTCAATCAGGCGTCTGGAAATCAGTTAATAAACCTCCGCCATTCTCTTATGGTGATCCCCAACATGCACGAGACCTCTATTCTTCATCCAAGTTCAATCCTACTGCTACTAACTTTCTTGGCATTGGCGGGAATTGTCCTATGGGGGCTGTTTCTAAAAATGCAACTTATTGGTCCAATGGAGTAGAGAACTCTCTGGAGTCAATAGCCCCTAATGAATCCAGTGAAAAGAGACAAGGCACTGGAAATGGCTGTAGGCTCTTTGGGATTCAGTTACTTGAGAATTCTAATGTAGAAGAAAGTATGCTGCCCGCCACATTGTCAGGAAGGGTAGATGATAGGTCGGGTCGATATGTTGATGCTGAGTTTGATCAGCATTCTGAACCATCAAATGGTAATCGTGCTGATGTTCCTTCAGTAAGTTGTGATGCTGAAAAGTCGTGCTTGCAGTCTCCCCCTGAAGCACTAAGCAGACAGATAAGGAGCTGCACGAAGGTAGTACTCCTGAATCATTTCTAGGCGCTGCCTTTCTCCTTTTCTTTTCATAAATTACACTCTTTGCATATTGTTTCCTATATTTTTAATGGATTCCAACATATTAATTTCTACTAGACATCAATTGTTCTATTTGCTTTAAGAGTAGTCATTATGCCCATGTATGTGAGTGGATTCAGCTGCACTATATGCCTTCCAGAAAATTAGGTATATATTAGTATTATGTGATTTATTTTGCACTCACTAAATTTTTACTTGAATTCTCCTCAAAACATATTAAGAACAAGTCTCACTTATCTTGAACCCCCTGAGTCAGGGTCCTGAGTCCGCCACTGATTATGCCACTTTTGAATGCAGAATAAAATATTAGATATAATCAACTCAACCTCTTTTAATTTGCTGGCTGATGCACAACAATACGACATCCATTTTATTCCAGGTTCACATGCAAGGGATGGCTGTTGGAAGGGCTGTGGATTTGACTCGGTTTGATGGATATGAAGATCTTCTTAAGAAATTGGAGGAGATGTTTGACATCAAGGGTGAGCTATGTGGATCCAATAAAAGTTGGCTGGTTGTCTACACTGATAATGAAGATGATGTGATGATGGTCGGAGATATTCCATGGAAGTATGTTTATACAATGCCCATCCATTACTTGCACTTTTTTTGTGTCATTTATATTATTTGCATAAAGACCTGTGCCTTTAATTTGTATTCATGTGTATTTGCCATAAATTTACTGCAGTGAGTTCTGTAGTGCTGTGAGGAAAATTTTCATTTACACCGCAGAGGAGGTGAAGAAGCTTTCGCCCAAAGCACTACTTTCATTTGGTGAAGAAGCTAAAGCTAGCAAGCCAGACTCTGAAGCAGCAGTTAATGCTGAGGATCAGGATCAGTCATCTATTGTGGGACCTTGTTGTTAATACCCTTAGGATTTACAGTACACCCTAGTTGTTATATAACAATAAAAATTGGTATGAAAGTAGTAACTACTGAGAGAAAAGAGACTGAACTTGGCAAGAACTTCATCTTGGCCTCTAGAAGGGCATGTGATTGGTGTATTTCGCTTGGGTGCTGCTGGCATGGTGTCGTCTACTGTCTAGCTGCACCATGAGGTCGGTTTTAGTATATCCTTCTGTTTGACCCGCCTTAGAAGTAGGCTTTGGGTATTGTGGGGTTTTTTTTTCTTTTTCAATATTTTTTATTTCCTGGATTTTGCCAAGTTTTTCATGGTCCTTGCTTGTTCAGTTTTGAATGAGCTGCCAGCATGAGGAAATGTGAGTATGCCTGTGTTCATATATATTGTGGATGGCTTTTGTCCTTTTCTCCACCCTCTTTGGTTTTGGTTTATTTACTTCATGTTATGATGCCCTCTCTCTTTGTATATAAACGTATAATCTTTGAATTTTAATTAATGTATGTATATTGAGC
This sequence comes from Vachellia pachyceras, assembly GCA_025593235.1. Lineage (NCBI taxonomy): Eukaryota > Viridiplantae > Streptophyta > Magnoliopsida > Fabales > Fabaceae > Vachellia > Vachellia pachyceras. The sequence continues at coordinate 9,303 of JANTPZ010129447.1, forward strand.
CATTTTCTCCCTTGAGAAGTTTGACACCAACTACTCTGTCGACAACTCGGTGTGGCAGGTTTTCGTCTAGTGGCTGAAAGCATATTCGTAATTTTTTTGTTACTTCTAGTCAATATTGGATTATATCTTCCCTGCAAGAAAGTGTCATTTTTTTATTATTATCATCTTTATTTTTGGAAAGGTAGTTCATGGTACCTTAGTTTTTAGAGTGTGATCACATAGGTCCTATTGTAGTTTTGGGTCTGTACCAGAGCCAACAAGTCAATTTGTTTCGAGATTTCTGATTTATTATGTAACATGTATGATATTGATTGTATCAAAAAAACATGTATGATATTGAATTTAAGTTTCTCCTACTTCAGCTTTATGAAGGGGGTTGGAATATTTATCCCCACTTCCCCTTTCTTCCTTTCATTTCATTTTGATTTATGGTACCATCGATTAGGAAATGGATTTCCTTTAACTAGTACTATTGTTATATTTTTAGGGGGTTAATTTACTACCAAGGGATTATTATACTTCTAAATGTTTGAATTTAGCTTTTGAATATTTTCCAACATAAAATTCTTAAACGCAGGGAGAACGATTTTTAATAGTTCAGGAAAGAAATGATACGAACCAAGATATCTAAAAAGTAACTAAAATGAATCTTACTATGCATGATTTTCCCCGTAGCCAAGCTATAACTTCTTATTAAATATCGTAAAATGGATCTAAAGTGGGGTTTAAATTGAAAAATGAGGTAGCAATTCTGAGTCTGCTGATTGATGGCCTGAAATGGATCTAAATTGTGGCTTGCTAAAAAAATGAAGAGATTTTTTTTTGTATAAACCATTTGGTATCCTGGATTCATTGTCCGTCTCAAATTAATCTGGACCCCCACGAGGAGACCTTACGGTGGTAGCGAGGTACCGATGGAACAACCTCTTTAAAGTTGCTTTAATTATCTCGGCCGTCAATCCTCAAAGTTTGAACCCTCATCCTGAGGAATGTTGGTAGTAGCCATTGCCAATTCTATCAAACTCCCATTGGTAAAAAAATGAAGAGATAAAAAGGAAAGAAAAGGTAGACAACGGTGAATCTGCTGACTTTTTTTTGAATGATGAAAGGGCATTTCATCCCCTGGTGTCCCGGATCCTTTCGGACCCAGACTAATCCGGGGTCACCCCGGAGTGCGCCGGGACTTCCCAGGGTTCGAGCCCAAGACCTGGTGGGTACGCGGCGCCTTACCTTCCCCTGAACAACCAGTCGGACCAGCCCCCTGGGCGGTGAATCTGCTGACTTTGAGGGCCTAGAATGAATCTACATTGTGATGAGAAGTAAACCCGGCTGTATAGTGTGGAATATGATTGAGGACTGGTGGGCGTGCAACGGTCATAAATTTAAAAACGAAAGAATAGCAAAAGTCTACAAACCAACACGCTCTTACCCAACGGATAATCCAATTCATCTATTTTCTCCAATGGCAACACCTTATTGGCACAATAACTAAGAGCGAAATCCTTATTCCATTTCGCATCCCACTCTGTTCTTCCAAGCTCAAGTTCATCTTCCTGCTGCATCACCATGAAGAACATGATGAAAGCTATGAAGAAGCTCAAGTTCTGGTCAAGAAAGAAAAAGAAAAGGAAGAACCATCAGGCTTACTATCCTCTTCCACCTACCTATCCTCCCCCACCTCCTCCTTGCCACCATCGCTGCGCTTGCTCCTCCTCCACTGAGCCATCCGCTCCACCTTTACCGCCATGGCTTGAAGCTGAACAGAACTATGGGACCTTCTCGCAACCCAGTTTTGAACCTGCCCCAGAAGTGACAATTCCAGGTCAAGCTCAGGTACATCAACAAGAGATTGTAGTGGAACCTAATCCTGTCTTTCAGACAGTGCCTGTTGAAAGAAGCTCATCCTATCAGCAATATATGGTTCCGGAACCTGTTTATGGCATTCCAATCACCCAAACGGCTAGAAGAGAGAGATCAGGGGGATTATTTGGGTGTGTTTTTAGCTTTGGGGCTCATATGTTTCGGTGCTTATTCCCGTGTCTTAACATTCGAGAAGTGTGAAATGGATAAACGTTGCCTTGTTCAATTTTCCATTCTACAGTCATTGTTCAAGTCCTTGGAAACTCCAGATTTGGTCATTAAGGAAGAAGATGAAGCAGTGTTGGTCCTTCTTTGGATTAGTACTGTAAATAAGAATTCTACTTAGAGACAACTTCCCAGACGAATATAGTTTTGTTACTTCCAATTCAGATAATGAAGCGCGGTTCTCCAAATAAAGTGTGTATTTGAAATTTTGAATGAATTTTGATTCATGAACCATACATGGCCATAGAAATGATTGAAAACAGATTTGGGACGTACTTCAATTTTATTGTCCAAACAACAATATATATGTTCTCCCCTATACTCTGAAGTTCAAATACAGGAGATCTAGTTCCTTGAATTATATTCCTTTTATTCAGTAACATTTTAAACCACATCCTGACAAATCATGCTTCTGGTGATGACACCTTATCAATCCCCAATTCCCACACTACTCAAAAACTGCAAATTACAGGCCACAGAACGGATACATATAGACTAATATAATCCTTCATGATTCCAGAAACTGGGGATATAATTCTGATAAGGATGCAAAAGGAAAATAAGACCAAACTCGCATTAACCATAAGCATGATCAAAGGAATAAACTTAGCAATTTATGCTCCTGGTAAAACTCTGAGGGAAGTAGAAAAATTGAAATTATGGTACAAAAAATTTGTGACAGATAGTAATTATCAAGCTTCTCCAGCAGTAAAAAATGCAGTCTGCAGAAGAATACAACAAATGGATATAAAGCATAATTGCCGCAACTGTCAGAACTGGCCGAAGGAAGAGCAGCAGGCACATACTTCCAAGGAGATAAAGATATCTGAACTTGTAGATTTGTAGGATTTACTTTATAGGGTAATAGTCTTTTTGACTTTGTAAAAATTATAGGATAAACCTACTTAGTAGTCTTTTTGACATTTGAGAAAAAGTTGTAGTAAAATGTCAAAACCTATGTAATCTACTTGGATAGACATCTTTGTCTTACTTAGTCCCTTATGCCTATAAAAGGGAACTTAAGAATTATGGAGAGGACACACCAAGTTTGCAAAGCTCTCACTTGCAAACCTCTCCTCTCTCCCCTTGTAAAAATTTCTTTGTAAAAAAGTTTGAAGAGTTTGGAATAAAGCAGAATTTCTGTAAGTTTCTTATCTCTAATCTTATTTTATTTTCTTTAAGTTATTGAATCTTTAGGGGCGGGGAAAACTAAGTTCATGTAATCCTATTACTCGCTCTCCAA
>JANTPZ010129448.1:0-17384 GCA_025593235.1 Vachellia pachyceras
GTTGATATATCCTAGTTAAGGAACATCAATTGCATGCTTAAATGTGGTTAAGAAAGAAGTAAAAGTGAGGGCTTTAGTTAGCAAAGTTTTGAATTTGGAAAAGTTGTTGAAATGGTAAAGTCAAGTCAAGTAAACCCCTAACTTTGGGCTGACGAGATATAGAGCAAATGAACTCCAAATGGAATGAAAGTTTACAAAAAAATAGTTCATATTGTGAGATTTTTATCAAGCCAAAGAACACTAAATTTGGAGTTTTGTACAGAAAGTTATTAAGTTCCAAAGTTTGAAGAAAATCACTGGAAAATCTGGGAAAAATAGAAAATGACCAAGTGAACAGTACATTTTCACGAATTAAACTGTGTCATTTGGACAAGTAAATGACTCAAGGAGTATTTTTCCCTTGTAAAGGAACTTACAGCTTCAAATAGAAATTGGAAGCACTCAATTTCGATTTTTCTACAATTAGTTATGAATTTTCAAAGTTGGTCCTAAAACCAGTGAATAGTAACTTTCACAAACTTGAAAGTTTTCAAATTGAAACTTTTGGACCCTTTGATCATAATGAGGCTTCCTTTTGATTCTAATTCGCTAAGTAATGAAGCTAAGGGGTAAGTTAAGGAGTGTCACACTTATCCTCAGGACTCGAGTTGTGACACATGAAATTCCTTGGACAGAGCACTTTAAGACATGTAACTCGAGTTCTAAAATGATGTAACTCGAGTCATCACAACTTGAAGTTGGAAACTCGAGTTATACTTGAAATTTTTTGAAAACACAGGTATAGAACTCAAATTATGAGTCATCAAACTTGAGTTGTTGAACTAAAAAACTCATTTTCAAAAATTTCAAAGACATTTCCAAATCCTGCCATGTAACCTTTGAATTAAAACTTTGTTATCATCAAAACAAGGTATCAACATTCTCTCCCTTTTTGATGATGACAAAACCTTAATTCTAAAATTTTTGGAAAAAAATAAACACCATTATAAGCTCATAAACAGTCAGGACAAAATCAAAATCATAATTCACAATTCATAAAGTCATAAGCATCATTTGTTAGCATAATCCATAACATCATAAAATCCTAACAACATAATACATAATAATCCAAATCATAACATAACAGGAAAGAAACATAAAGCCTCTAAACTCAGAATACTTCTTCCCTTTTTGTCATCAGTCAAAGAGGGTGAGAGGGAGATGAAGGTGGAAGATCAGGAGTAATAGAGGGGTAAGGAATAGAGGTCTCGGGTGGAGGTTCCTGAATAGGATCCAAAGGCTGAGCAGAAGCAGAAAAGTCAATCTGGGCAAACAGACGCTCAGAATATGAAGGCTCAGACCCCGGTGGTAGAGCTGGCTAAGGTGTCTGACTTACTCTGATATATTGCTCAAGAGACCCAACTCTAATGTCCAATCCTTAAACCATGTGAGATAAAGATGCCAACTCCCTTGATACGGAAATCTAGAATAAGTCAAAGGACTGAATCAAGGTTCCAACAGCTGCATCCAGGGATGACTGAAACATGGACTGAATATGGCTCTAAGTCCCAGTATAAAAGGCAATGGTGAACTCCTCTTCCATTCTCCTGAATTCATTTTGCATAAGAGTCTGTAAGGCTGCCTGAAAGAATGAGGGAACAGAGTGATGCTGCCGTGCGACATAAGACTGGGCCTCATCCTGGCCTCAAGAGGTGGTAGAGGTGGTTCTTCTCCTCCTCCTAAGAGCAGCCTCTGGCTCAGGATTGATGATGTCAATGTTCATCCGATGAAAGTGTGTGGCCGTAAACTGCTGAGATGTCAATGGTATCTGATCAGGGAGAAGATACCAAACATGATAAAGATCCATGATGCATGACACTAAGCTAGGATAAGGCAAATACATCTTCGTTGACTTCAATTGCACCAGCTTCTACATTTCCATAAACACCATTTGCCCAATGTTTCTCTTCTTCTTTTTCATAATGGAACCAAGAATCTGATAGTCCATTAGAGAGAGATGAGTATAATTCCTGCCCTTGTTGACCATGCAGTGATAATAGACATAGTGAATGGTCCTCTGTAATGGTGGCATGGCAGAGGGCTCAAAACGTAAGCTTTGACCTTCCTAAAATTCTTCACCTGGCTTTAATGCCTCAAATATCTCCGCATTTCCAAAATCTTTGAGTGACTTATCATAACCTCCCGTACCCAGATAAACATTTGACAATTCAGCAGAAATATTGATCTGACTACCCTGCATAATCATTTGCAACCCATATTCCATAACTTTCTTCCTATTTCCAATAACATTCTTTTCAACCATGTTATTATAGAATACTCTAACCATGTCAGGATTGAACGGAGTTTGCAATGAGATCAGATTGTTATAGTACTCCAGATATTCCTTTACATCTTGGCCTAGCAAACCACTTATATGATCCAGATAAATATAAACAGTAGGGCACAAGTCTCTATCCTTAAACTTGAAGGGGAATTAATCATTACCGTACTGATATTGTAGCCCTTAGGTGCCTCTGGAATCTCAGGTGGAGTCTTCTTTCCTTTCTTGGACCCTTTCTTCCAAGATGATGAAGCCACGTGAGTGGGGGTTGCACTTTCAGTCTCAGAATCAGAATGATTAGCAGTAGGAGTGGGCTCTGGCTGAGAGGAAGTGTCCACCATGGGTGCCTTACCCTTGTCTTTCTTACTCAGAATGGACTTTGGATGCCCTGTTCTCAGTCTCCTAACCAGAGGAATCTATGTTTCCTCTTCAGAAGGTTCGGCAATACGTACTCGCTTGGATGGAATTTGAGGCCTTGATTGGGATTTAAAGGGAGCTTTAGAAGAGGATTTGGGAGACTTTTCGGCTGTAACTTTGGTACGTGCCATTGAAAAATTGATTCAGAGAGCACAAAAAGGGAATTTTTGGCCGAGAGGAAGTTAACAACGCGAGAGGCTTAAAGGAGAGATTGAACAATGAAATGGAGATAATAATGAAGGGAATCTGAGGGCTTTTGACGGTTTAGTGATACCTGAGATATTATGATGGTTTCCAACATTTGTAACGGTTGAAAATGAAACGGATTGAAGAGAACTCGAGTTAAGAAAATAGAGGTTAGGGTTCAAGTTATGACAGAAGAGGGAAATTATAGTTTCTGAGTGATGGAACTCGAGTTGTGGGTTCCAGAACTCAAGTTTTGTGGAGAAAAAAATTAATTTCTAAGTTGTGTAACTCGAGTTGTGGTTCTCAGAACTTGAGTTTTGTGCGGCAAAAAGCCACTAACAGTCAACAACTTGAGTTGTGATTTCTCATGACTCGAGTTACGTGACTTCCATATGAACACACGCCTCAGAACTCGAGTTGTGCAACTCTAGAACTCATGTTTCAGGCCTGTGAAGGAAAATGCGTACCTAAACTTGAGTTGTCAGCTTCCAGAACTCGAGTCACACCAACTTACAAGCCATAACTCAAGTTTCCCTTACCAGTTTTCTTGTGTAGTGTTGGAACTCGAGTTGCTCCTTCCCATGACTCAAGTTTCATGCCTCTGTATCACAACTCGAGTTGTTTTCTTTCATAACTCGAGTTTCTGAACTTTGTTTCTTTGAATTTGTTTTTGGCACTTTCATGGAAACCTGCAAAAATTACTAAACACACTCCGATGCTTAAGTTAGTATATTTAATCATCAAAACAATGGTAAATCAACATTACTTATAGTTTATTGAGATTCACAATTCCCAATTCTCTTCGAATGTTCATGAATTGCTCCCTGGCTAATGGGTTGGTGAAGATGTCTGCTATTTGTTGATGGGTTGGGATGAAAATCATTTAATGTCTTTCCTTTGCACATGACCTCGGATGAAGTGATGATGGATATCAATATGCTTTGTCCGAGAGTGATGTACAGGGTTCTTAGCCCAGTTGATAGTGCTAGTGTTGTCACAGAGTATGGAAATTTTTGTGAACCTCATTCCCAAGTCTTGAAGTTGTTTCATCCACAGCACTTTAGCACAACAGCTTGCAGCAACTATATATTCAGCTTCTGTTGAGGATAGTGAAACTGTTTATTACTTCTTGCTGAACCAGGATACCAATGAACCTCTAAGGAATTGGCATTGGCCACTTGTGCTTTTTCTATCCGTCTTATAGCCCGTATGGTCAGAATCTGAGTATGCTATCAATTCTTCATTAGTTCCCTTGGGATACCATATTCCAAGATCAATGGTGCCAGTAAGATATCTGAAGATCCTTTTCACGTTTTCAGCATGTGATTCTTTTGGTGCTGCTTGATAACATGCACACATCCCAACGCTGAACTGAATATCTGGTCTGCTGGCTGTGAGATAGAGCAACGAACCAATCATTCCTCTATATCGCTTGATGTCAAAATCTTTGCCTTTTGCATCAGTATCAAGTAGTGCTGTTGAACTCATGGGAGTGTCTGAACTTTTGTAATGATCCATCCTGAACTTCTTCAAAAGCTCTTTAAGGTACTTTATCTAACTAATGAAAACGCCGTTCTTCCTTTGTTTGATTTGAAGTCCGAGAAAGAAGTTGAGTTCTCCCATCATTGACATCTCAAATTAGGCCTGCATAATCTTAGCTAACTTTTGGCAAAGATCGTTGTTAGTTGCACTGAAAATGATATCATCAACATAAATTTGAACAATTAACATATCAGATTTAGAATGCTTAACAAATAAAGTTGTATCAACCTTTCCTCTAGTGAAACCCTTCTTAATCAAGAAATTGCTAAGTCTTTCATACCATGCTCTTGGTGCTTGTTTTAAACCATAAAGTGCTTTATTAAGTTTAAAAACATGATCGGGCTTAGAAAAATCTTCAAATTAGAGGTTGTTCAACATATACTTCCTCCATAATAAACCCATTTAGAAAAGCACTTTTGACATCCATTTGAAAAAGTTTGAAATCCATTAAGCATGCAAAAGCAAGTAGGATTCGTATGGCTTCCAATCTTGCTACTGGAGCATACGTTTCCTCATAATCAATTCCTTCTTCTTGATTGTAGCCTTTGGCCACTAATCGAGCTTTGTTCCTGATAATGTTTCTGGATTCGTCAAGTTTGTTTCTAAATACCCATTTAGTACCTATGACCGGATGGTCATTTGGACGGGGTACTAAGTCCCAAACTTGGTTTCTTTCAAATTGATTTGGCTCTTCTTCCATAGCTATGATCCAATCATTGTCAGTTAAAGCTTCCTCAACATTTTTGGGCTCTATTGTGAAATAAATGCTGAAAATTGAGCCTCATTTTGAAACTTATGTCGTGTTCATACACCTTCATCCACATCTCCAATCACTTGATCAATAGGGTGGTTGCGGATGTATTTCCACGCTTTTGGTTGAGGGGATTGAGGATGTTGATCCGATTGATCCTTTTCTAAATCATTTGTTGGTTGAATATCGGTTGAACTATCCTTTTCTTTTTCAAAAACTTTTGAAATAACAATATCCTCGTCAAGAATAGGTTTCACTTGAGGTTCAGTCTCAACAAACACTACATGTACTGACTCTTCTACTACGCAAGCACGTTTGTTAAAGACTCTAAAAGCTTGACTTCTATTAGAATATCCTAGAAATAAACCTTCATCAGATTTAGGGTTGAATTTACCAAGATTATCCTTGCCATTGTTGTGGATGAAGCATTTACTTCCAAATATGTGCAGGTGAGAAAGGTTCGGCTTTCTTCCTTTAAACAGCTCGTAAGGAGTCTTTCCTATGGAAGTTCTGATGTAGGCTCTTGTTGGATATATAGCATGCCGTGCTTATGGTGTCAGCCCAGAAAACTTGAGAAACTTTCTTCTCAATCATCATTACACGAGCCATATCTGCAAGTACTCGATTCTTTCATTCCACAACTCCGTTTTGTTGAGGTGTCCTTGGAGCTAAGAAGTTGTATTTGATCCCTTCTCTTTCACAGAATGTTGCAAAATCACCATTTTTGAATTCTCCACCATGATCTGTTCTTATAGAAATAATGGACATACCCTTCTTATTTTGGACCTTCTGGGCAAAAGTAATAAATAACTCAAAAGTTTCATTCTTTAAAGTTAGAAATAAGGTCCATGTAAATCTTGAGAAATCATCTACAATCACTAGAGTGTAAAGATTTCCTCCTAGACTCTTTACTCTTGCAGGACCCATTAAATCCATGTGAAGTAGTTCAATGGGTCTTTTAGTTGAAATCTCTTTCTTTGATTTAAAAGAGGATTGGTTTGTTTTCCCATCTGGCAAGCATCGCAAACTAAGTCATTTTTAAAACTGGTTTTTGGAATCCCTTGAACTAATTCATTCTTGATTAATCAATCAAGCTAATGCATATTGACATGTGCTAAACGTTTATGCCATAAATGACTTTCATCAGTTTGACTAATTAAACAAGAGCCAGTGAAAGCATTTTCTAAATCAATGGTATAACAGTTACCGTCCCTCGAAGCTCGGAGTTGAATGTTCAACTTCTCTTTGTTGATCGCTAGATCTTTCTTGTTGATAATGAAGCATTCTTGTGAGTCGAAGATCACCAAGTTATCTTTATCAGTGCTTTGGCTCACGCTTAGGAGATTGTGACATAATCCTTCCACTTGATAGACATCTTTGACTGGTGCTCCATTTGCATTATTCACTTCTCCAACTCCAACAATTCTACCGGATTGATTGCCTCCAAAGCTTACTTTTCCTCCTCCTTTTTCTCTAAGGTAGACAAACTTATTTTTCTCACCCGTCATATGTCTTGAGCATCCACTATCTATATACCACTTACTTGACTTAGATGCTATAAGACAAACCTGCAAAAAAAGATCATTTAATTGATTTAGGTACCCAAGTCTTGTTGGGTCCTTTCAGGTTAGTACTAGGTGCCTTTGGAATAGAAGTCCCTTTAGGTACCCATTTGTAAGTTCCAAGATCTTTCTTTTTCCTAAAATGACAAGAAATAGTATTATGTCCTTTTTTATAACAATAATTGCAAAAAGCAAACGGTTCAGATGTGTGCATAAATTTTTGGAAAAACTTTAAATAACTTTTGTTACCATTCTTCTTCCTACCTTTGTGAATATTATTTGCTGGGTTATAACCTATGCCACTACGGTCATTAGTTACTCTTTGGTTTTTCAAAATAACTTGTAACATTTCACTTCCTTTTGTAAACTTTTCAAGAGATTTTATTAATCTATTATTTTCAGTTTTCAAAATCTCACAGTTAGAACAGACAGTTTTCTCAATTGGTTTTTCCAGCTCCTTAACCTTCTTCCTAAGAAATGATAATTCTTTTGCAAATTTAACAGTTCAAGGTGCATTTCATCATAATCTTCAAGTAATTCATCATAAGTGGGGTTGGTGAGAATTACCTCCTCTATCTCTGTGTCTTCTTCTTCCTATGCTACGAGGCAAAGATTTGCTTCTTCTTCTGCTTCGCTTTCTTCGTCTGAGATGCTGTTACCCCAAATGCCAGAGACATACGCCTTTTTCTTCTTAAAGAATCTCGGTTTCTTTTTCTCCTTTTCTTTTATTTGAGTAGCAATTAGCGGACAGTATGCCCTAACGTTTCCTGGTTTGTTGCATTCGTAGCAGACAATCCTACTTGATCCTCCTTTTGGTGGTCATCGAGTCTGTTCATCCTTTCTATACATTCTTCTGAACTTGCGAACTGCCATTGCAAGTTCTTCGTCCTCAACACCTTCTTCTTCTTCTTCCTCTGTTTCAGGTTCCTTTTCTTTCTCTTTTGCAAATTTGAGTGCAAGCCCCTTTTTATTCTTTTCTTCAATATTGAATAATTCTTTCTTGAATTTCTGCTTGCTTTCATACTCTGCAAGACTCCCAAACAATACCGCTACTGAAGTCATTGAGTCTCCACAGGACTCTTCTATGGCTGTTACTTTAGCTTCCCACTTGCTAGATAGTACATTGAGAATCTTTCTCACTTGGGAGCGTTGATCATATGTTTTTCCAAGAGTGGCTAACTTGTTGATCAGGTGAGTATGCCGCATTTGGAATTCTGCAATTGTTTCTTCATCCTCATTCTGAGTAAGTCATACTCAGTGGTGAGCAATCTCTAATGCTTCCCACATGTGTTTTGCTCAGGGTAAAGTGCAGACTTTGAAGAAATTGTCTTCATTTAGGGGTGCTTGCAACATTAGAACAGCTTTACGGTTCAATAGCATTTTCTTCTTGTCTTCATCATCGAACTCTGCTTTCAGCTTTGGAACCAGCTGGTCTTTATCTTTCTTCATTAGCACAATGTTTCCTGCTTCAAAAATATCATATAAATCAAAGTCAATTGCCATAATAAAGTTATGGAACTTTATTTTCCAGAAGGAGAACTTTTGGCTGTTGAATGCTGGAGGTCTAGTTATTGAAGTCCATCGGCCATCACGTGTTCGCCAAATCCTGCCATGATCGCTCTTGAGACAGTTATGTCCTTTAGACAAGAGACCTACTTTGATACCAAATGTTAGAGTAGGATTTGACCAAGAGGGGGTGAATTGGCACTACTACAAAAGGTACCTTTTACGCCTTATTTTTAAACCAATAGGCGCCCTTTCTCGAGGGTGTATATGTGATGGAAGTAGAAAGTTAGAGCTTACGGCGCCCTTTTTGTTGGGAGGTGCAGTAAGTTCTACGGCGCCCTTTTTTGGAATGTAGGGCACCGTAGGGTGACCCTACGGCACCCTACATTATGATGTAGAGCGCCACAGCTCTCACCTACGATGCCCATTGCACTATCTAGGGCGCCGTATATACTATTTTTTTAAAAAAAAATTTCTTCAATTCTATCAACCCACCTGATTCAGCTTACAGTTACATTTTATACACCAAATCAAGTCCAGACAGAATAAACAAATATCAGGGTTCTAATCAAAAGTCATTGTGGCGGAGAAATACAAATTAAAATTCCTCAAGAGTTAGACGCATATATCTTCGAAAGCCAAGTCCTTGTTGCAGCGAAACAAAAAGTCATCATTGTCATTTACTAAGCAAATATCATTGTACATTTGTTGCAGAGTAACACAATTCATCAATCTAATTAACCATATACAAGTCGACATGAATGGTTGAAACTATATATATTCACCTTGAAGAAATAAGCATAATTTACAAATCAATAAGATGTTTCGCCATCAAATCCCGTATCAAATCAATGTCACCAGCCATGTAAGTATTATCATTATCAAAAATCTACAAATTTAAAAACAATTATTAAAACAAATCCAGATTTATCAAACTAAATTATTAACTCATCAATATTTGATAAATTAAGTAATACCTCTTCTAGATCTCTAGTTAATCCGATCTAAATGATACTATACATGTAACTGACGACATAATACCCGCACTCAGTATTGCCTAATTGTCGAGGGCACTAAAGATAAAAAATGTTGTCAAAAAATATAAAGGGATAAAACGACATTCAATGAAAGAACTTAAAGTCAAAGTACTTACTTTTGGATAACATCATTGTGTATTTTTATTTATACCTTCACGTTTACCGCCCATTATTCGATATGTCTTGAGTGCGCTACGATTGAATTGACAATAGTTACATATGAAAAAAACATTTCTAAACATTTTGAAAGCAATAATTTAGAAATACAAAATCTTACGTATCAAAAACGTATTTATGCTTTTTCCCTGCCTTTCTGCCAAACAACGGATCTAACCAATACATAATATTCATGACTGGACAGACAACACAGAGACTCCAATGATGACTGCAATAGCACATATACATGAAAATGAAGTTAACAAAACAAGTTAATTATTACCAATTATGCTAAATGTGTTAAAGGGATTAATATAATTTCATACCTTTCAATTATTGGCGCTAGGTAACATATCCTTGGATTAACGTCTACTCGTATTGTGCTTGACTTGTTCGCCTTGTAGCTTACTACAAGCGTATGGGTCGCAAGTAGTATAAAAATATCGTTCACACGAGGACTAACGCATAAACAAGATAATCAATGCCATTACGTGATAAATTAGGTTGAGTGAATCAATTAAGGGATTATGTCCTAGAGGTTTACTAAATTCACGACAACTAACAATAAAATGAGAAGGATGAATTGAAATTTTAATTCAACGATGAGAGATGTCTAGGATTATTTTTCACCAAAGCAATTCATGAGAATTAAATACATACAACTCTATTAGTGATTAAATGACATAATATGTTCATCTAAGGTTCAAAAGCAATTGGTTAAGCTCTCTCAAGTCATAACTAAATTAATATTCTCCTTTCACATGCACAATCTCTTGCTACAGTTAAAAGAAAATAATAATTAAGCAACAACCTTAATATGACAATGCTAGGTTAATAACTATATCTCTATGTTACTAACAAACCATCCATTTGATTATTTAAACTTCAAGTCTAGCATAATTTTATCTAAGTCCTGCAATTAAATTAACTCTCTCAAGCTTAATTCAATTGACCAAATCAATCTAAGTGATGGCTAATTAATCAGAAGCATTAGGAACAAGATAAAATTAACATATAATTGTCACTAATCACCAAAGAGAGTATTATCCAATCTCAATCCATGCAATGGTTCCAAATAATCCTAGAACAAATTACTTAGCCACTAAACATTTCGATAACAAGAGCAATAAATTCAAGAATGGAATTCATGAAGGAGCTAAGGACAAGGAAACAATAGAGAGGATAATGATACTGATGGTGCCTCCACAAAATGATTTCCTTTAATCCATGTGGCAGTTGACGGAATGGATGAATGACTTAAGAAGCACAAGCACCAGCAACGTTCTCCCCAGCAGAGCCCTATTGACGCACTCCTCTCAGTCTTCGCGTTTTGCAATCTGTTGGTCCAGCTCTTTAGATGACAGCTTAGCGTTCTCTGTTATCAAGCGCACAACACAGCCACACCTTTCAGCTGCTATGTTTTGCGTCCAAGTCTCCAAACTCACCGGTGGCTGCTGCTGAAACTCCCGTCGCTCTCTCTCTAACTTAGTGGTGCCACTGAAAACTCCTCCCCTCTCCGCTGAAACTATTCCTCTCTCGATTCCTCAAATCAGCCACCAATACTCCGTGCCTGCTGAATCTTCCTCCAGCTCTCTTAAACTGTTCCAGCCACTCGCAATTCTCGCTTTCTGTTGCACCGTCTACGTCTTTCTCTAGGTTTCCCAACGTCTCCTTTCATTCTCCAAAACGGCGCCGTCTAATTCCATCAGTGCAATAATGGTCAGCTGCTTCTTTACTCCTGTCACGACGCCGTTTGGAAGCTTTCAATCTTCAATCCTTCCAATCCTTCAGTCACAAAACGATGCCGTCCAATTCCTGTTGAAATGGAGATTTATTTTCTTTGTAATATTAATAAACAAATCAATAAAATAAATAAAAACCTCTCTCTTTATTTTTTTTTCTAAATGTTCCTAGAATTATTGTAATTGCAATAAAGCCCCCAAATCATGTGCTCAATCCATATTTTATAAAAATCATTCATAAACCATTTAATTTTGCACTAATAACTCCCCAAAAATATATCTCAAATTATATTAAAAATGGGGAGTTATTAGTGCTCCCAACGTAGTGCTCCCAGCGATACATTCACATCCAATAAGCAAAATAATATGAAGAGTATGCACAACCTAAATTTATGGCAGTATATTTGTAATATTCCAAATTTCGTAAATAGAAATAAAAGCCAAACCGATAAATTACAAGATGATTTGAGTCCCATAGATAAGAAAAGTAGAAAGGAAAATGCCTATAGACAAGAAAAGATGATCTACTAAGTCCCTAGTCTTCAGGATTTTAAGTAAGAATGACTAAAGGGCAAAATGGTCATTTGGCCTAATAAGGGTAAAATGGTCATTTTGATTAAAAATTCCTAGGGCATAAAATGCCATCAAATAATGACATTTTGGTAAGTTGGTCAAAAGTTAACAAAAAGTCAAAGTTGATCGAAAAGTCAAAGTCAACTCAAAATTCAAAGTTGACCAAAAATGTCAAAGTCAACCAAGGGTAAGGTTGGAATTAAGAAAGAGTAGAAAAAGTGGTGACATTTTGGTAATTAAGAAAGAAATAAGAAGGTAGCGGCATTTTTGTAAATAAGTGGAAAATAAGATAAGGCAGTGGCATTTTTGTAATTAAAGGATTTTGGAGTTAAGGACGATTGAGAACTAATTATTTGAAGTAGCACGAGTTCTCAAATATCGGAGACCCGAACTTAGAAAAGTTTAATTGGATCCTAAAATATTTAATAAAATTATTACCCGGTATTCGGTGAAGGCAGTTTCATTGTATAGAGAACAACAGTGCCCGAAAAAGTATTTCTTAGAAAATTAATTACGGAAAATCCAATAATAATTTTGAGTAATTGATTCTCGCGGTCTCTAGTCATCTCAGGACCCAATCAAAAATTACCTAAAACTAATGCAATATAGAGCACTAACCCTAGGATCGTGCTCTTATCAAAGAGCCTTTGTTTCAATTCCCTAAGTTAAACTAAGTGCTGAGAAATGGTTAGAAGGATGGGTTTTTGTGAAAATGATTTTCTAAACTGATGCAAATGCAATAAATTTAAACTAATGAATTCTTTTTTTTATTTTCAGAAATGATGGATGCCCTTGGTGATAGAGATGTGACCTTCCTCGCTCAAAAATAATCGTGGGAGTTATAAATTCATTAAACCTTTAGTAAAACCTCAAGATAACACTTAAGTCCAATATTCTCAATCGATAATAGCTCCTACGAACATAGCTAACTATTACTTATTGAGGTATTGTTAAAAATCGTTTAATGCACAATTAAAATCAGAATAATGCAATATGAGTCTTCTAATATGAAATGCTAAACGGCCATTCCAAAATATCAAATAGTCATATTAACTAGACAATAACACGCTAATTAACATAATTAAATTAATGCCATCAAGAAATGAAAACACATATTTGTTTCATAATGCATAATCCAAAATTAATTATGAAAATCAATCCAAACAGAGATAAATAAACATCCATCTCAGTTCCAAAATCATATATAATCATCCCTATAACAAGGAAATCCAAATACATAATTTCAGACTAATGGAAGGATAGAAAAACTCCCCTATGTAATTCAGTGAGCTCAGGTCAAGGACTCCATCACCAACAAGCAAAACAATTAGCCATGCATCATTTCAAAACCTCCAAAGATTTCCATATGCATTGCCATGATAACAATGATAACAATTAGGAGGATAAAATCTGGGAACCCAAACAGCGAATAACAACGTCCCTATGGCGTGAGTGGTGGCTGGTCTCTATCTCGTGCGTTCTCTATTTTCAGTGGTAGCTGGTCTCAGTCTCTCTCTCTCTTGCCACTTTTGCGTTTTCGTCATCACTGTGTGGTGTTGCAGAGCAAGCGATGAGAGCGTCGGCGGTGTGAGGACAGAGAGTGGGTGCTGTTGCTGAGCAATGGAGAGATTAGTGGCGACTGTGACTTCCGTTGGCGTCTTCTTCCCCTGTGCGTCGGTGTGGAATCTCCAGGAGCTTGCACAGGTCTCGACGGCGTGGATGGCTGAGTATGGAGGAGAGAGCAAAGGAAGTGGTGGCGTCCTGGTTGAAGGAGAGAACTCTCCGGTTGTGGGTGATGATTGGTAGAGAGCAGAGGAATGGTGGTCGTGAGTGTGCGGCGTGGTCGAGTGTCTCCCAAGCGTGAAGGCATTGCTCCCTGATCCAAGGCGTGGTCGATGGCTGAGGAATGGAAGTGGCGACGCTGGTGCTCTCCTTCGTGTCTCCAGGCGTCCTCTCCCAGGTGGTGGCTGCCGATGGGGAAGGATGGAATTAGTGGCGTGGCAAAGGAATGGAGCAGAGGAAGTGATGATGAAAGCTGGAGGTCGCCTTGCGAATCTCTGGGAATCTCCTAGTGCGGCATTCTCAGCTTATGCGTGCATCTCCTTCGTGATCTGCTGCGTGAGTGGCTGGAGATGTGGTGTCTGGAATGGTGGAGGCCGATGAATCAGAGGATGGGAACGGAGGTAGTCGATGGTCTCGTGATGCTCAGTTTCTTCGCTCAGTGGTCGCTGGTCGTGGTGAAGGGAGAATGAGCTGAGGTCAGTCGCGTCATCAAAGAATGGATGGTGGCTGAGGTGTGTGATGATGGCTGTGTCCTCCTCTCTCGTGAGCTTGGATGGGGATATATGGATGAGGATTGCAGCGTGAACGAAGATCTTCCCCTCTGCCAAAAAATCCGTTGTGCTTGATGCTAGGGAATGGATAAAGAATGAGGATTCTTTTGCCGTAACCGACGGCGTGGATCCAGGGATTTCAAGTTGAGAGTTGGCGGCAGATTCCAAGTCACCCTGCGACGGCTGTGCGTTATGGAATGGAATCTGCCTGAGTCAATCAGGGTTCCTCATGGTGAATAATAATCTCTCCTCAGGTGAAATTGTTGGGCCATAAATCTGGAAGGCACAGAGTCAAGCCCAATTCGTGATAAGGCCTTGAAGAATTATTAAGAGTTGAATTTCCCTATAAGCACCTACAATACAAGAATTAAGCATCAAATAATATCAAAAGCTCAAGGGAACGATTGCACGAATAAATTATCAATTTAAGACCATTTTGCCCTTAATTTAATTTAATTCAATGCAAATGTTCTTATTTGTAATAAGTGCATAATCAAGTAATTTTAATCCATAAAATATGCCAAAATCTCTCAATTATCTATGAAATAGTATGTGAAAATATAGTTAGATCAGTAACGGAATAGAGCTTGAGAATTAAGTAAAAATATAGAATTTTTTATGTCCTTAAGTCAAATTGGCAGCCGGAAGCCCATTTTATGGTGTTGCACGCAAATCGAGGAATCCTAACGATTTATGAAGAGAGCCAAGGGTATTTTGAGGAAGGGATGACGCCACCTAGGCAAGGAGGCCTAGGGAATGGCGCACATGAAAGAAAAGTCTCAAGAAAATAAAAAGGGAAATTACTCGGAGAAATGTTACTTTACAGAAATGCGTGCCATCGGATCAAGTAACTAGACCAGGCAAAGGCCCAATCAGCAAACCAGACGCCTAGGGGAAGCCAAAAGCCACTTTTTCAGCAAGCAATAAGTATAGGACAAGTGGTTTCATATCCATCAGGTTTTTCAAGTCTTGGTCCCCAAGTTTTAACACCATCCACACATTCATTTTCCATTTAATTGTAAAAAACACAAATTCCCTCTTTCTTTCTCCATTTAGACGTCCTCCCTCTCTCTCTCCTTGGGCAGATTTTTCTCTCCCTTCTCTCTAGCCAAAAAACTCCATTCCCAAGCAAGAAGAAGAAGATACAAGCTTCCATAACACAAGGTAATGTGTTCTTGCAACCAAATCCCCCTCTTTTCTTGAGTCTTGCAACAACTACTACCTTTTCTCTTGAGTTGTTCCTTGAATGAGCCTCTCTTTTTGAAGATGATGGCTAGGACTTCAAGAGTTAAAAATGGAAAGGAGAAGGTTTTAAAAGCGGCAAATGGTTGCAAGCTCTTCCTTAAAGGGTAAAAGATATGTCATTAGTTGTTGTTGGTTGATTTAACTTGTTGTAAAAATTATGGAAAGCTCAAGTTGTGGGGAGGTGCTGCCCAAATTTTGATTGATCTAGGAAGAGATTTTTTTGAGTTAATAAAAGTTAAGAAAAAGGGTTTTGGAAGCAAGAAAACATAAGGTTACATGAAGAAAATTGAAAAACCCATTTTCCCCTTTTTCTTTCTTCTTCTCGGCCAAGGCAAGAAAAAATGGAAGGAATGATTTTTTGAGTGTTTTGATGGCTCCAATGGCTTTAAAATGATGTTTTTGTGTGGGGTGAAGCCAAGAGATGGATTTTAGAAGTTTAAGGAACCATAAAAACCAAAACTTGAACTTGTAGGACTCCTGAAAAACCTTCAAGGAGTTCTATGCGTTTTTTTAAGTTTTATGGCAACTTGTTGGTTGTGTATTTTACATGGATATTATGCCATGATTTTTAGGATTTTAAGACCCTCAAGAGCACACTTGGAAGAGATCCTAGAGAACTTTGGAGTAAGTTAAAAAGGAGAAGCTTAACAAAGGTAGCAAGACTACTAAACTAAACTTATGTTTTATGAAACTTTGTTGTGAATGATGCATTATTTTTGTGATGAATGAAGTGAATGATATGAGTATGAAATGTGATCTTGATTGCTATGGCCATATGCATATAAAAATGTCGTTTGAACATATCATATGTTATATGCTCATATACTTGTTTAAAAGTGGTTATGTGCATATTCACAATACTTTTGTTTAGCTAGTTTTGCTATTGGGATTTCAAAATCTCATTACCCAACTAACCACGTAGGTTCAAGCACAAGCAAGGGTAAGGAAAAGGTTCTTGATGCTTGAGGATGATGCTTATGCTTGCTTGCTTTTGTGTAAATATGCCAAATGATACTTTGTCTTTGAAGTTGCATTACTACAGAATATAGTTTTTACTACTGAAATTCGTGACCTTTTTTTAAAAAAGGGAGTAAAAGTGAAAACGGTGGCATTGTTGTAATTTTAAGAATGGTAACGACACTTTAGGCGCCCTTTTACAAATATAGGTCGCCTAAAGTGGTGCCCTTTTACAAATATAGGGCACCTAAAGTGGCGCCCTTTTCTCATTTACACTCAACACTCAACCTAGCGGCACTCATTACTCTTCTGCCTCTTTTCTCACTTCCACTCCTCCAACCTTCTACTCTCCCGCCTCCCACCCTCTTTTCTCACTTCCACTCCTCTAACCTAGCCTCTCGTCACTCATCGCTGCTCATCGCTCGTCGCTCATCGCCTCTTTTCCTAGGAGATTTAAATTTTGAAATAAGGAGATGCGCTATCGCAATTAATTTATACGTAGGTGGTTGGTGAGTGCGGGGGGTCGGTCTTGATATCTGATCGAGTTAGATTTGTGGTTCTTCTGTTTTCCCCACATTGTTTTTGTTTGACTTTCAGTTGTACGTCACTATGCTTACTCTGGATCTATTTTTTTAATTTGCAGAAATGGCTTCTGATCACTTGACTCCTATCCACAGTCTCCGCGAGAAGCTTGATTAGACTCTTGCAGCTCACAGGAATGAAATCTTGGCCCTCCTCTCAAGGTATTCACAAGCAAAAATGCAAAATCTCATATTTTCCTTTTTTCCTTTTGATGGTGTGCGATCAGATCATAGACTAACTCAAAAACAAAAAAAAATGTTGGGATTACTGAAGGTTTGAAGCAAAAGGCAAGTGGATTCTTCAACATCACCAGGTCATTGCTGAGTTCGAGGAGATCTTTGAAGAGAACAGACATACGCTAGCTGAAGGGGCCTTCAGAGAAGTCCTCAGATCCACCCAGGTAGTTTTCGAAAGCAGTTTCAAATGTTTTTCCCTCCTTGTTTTAGATAAATTGTCTTATTATCGTTTCTTGGTT
>JANTPZ010129449.1:0-10657 GCA_025593235.1 Vachellia pachyceras
ACTTACCCTTAAAGTCAAACCTTTGCAGGATGATATTATGAAAGCTATATGGCGAGTTGAAAAAGAAGTGAAAATAGAAGAGCTAAGAAGATTGGTTCTTCCTCTCTTAGAACAAGATGCTAAAATATCAAATAGGATACTAAGGAAAGCATTCAGAGAATTGTTGACTGAATTTCTTTTTGAGTGTAATAATATGGAAAAAATACCAGAGTTGTATTTAGATATCTTGAATATTATTAATGGGAGTTCAGGTTATAGACCTCTTCAATCACCACAGGAGGAGAAAATTAAAGAAGAAGTGGATGGCATATTAAATTTAAGTGCTCAGACAAAACAACTTGTTACGGATTTGTTGCTTGATTATGGGTTTGATGAAGATTTTGATGATGAATATATTGAACAATCAGTAAGAAGTGATGTAGATGACTATGATGATTGTCAAATAGAGGAGACCGCATTCATCACTGGTGGCAATTCAATTGGATGTGAGTTGGGTGAAACTTTAGCTGGGATGGATCCAACAAGCATGTTAACAAACTCACTGTGTGAGATAGTAGAACCTGAGCTCCCCAAGAACATGACAAGTTATAAATATCATGCCATTCAAGATGCTAGTGACAAGACAAGTATGCTTACTCATAAACTTGTAGGTCGCGTGTTGTGGGAGTTTGCTAAACTTGATGGCCTAGATCTTAATGAGAGCCAGAGTTTATACTTGACAGGTGATAATAAGATTAAAGATGTAAAAGGTATTTTCAATTTTTGATTTTATACACTTTTTCCTGTTATGAAGGGTGGATACTTTCTATTATTAATCTTATTGATTTCCTACACTGTTTAGTATTGACATATAGCTATTACATGTCATTATATTTGAAATTCTGGTTTATGTCGTCAATGTTTTTGGATGTTTTACTTCTCATTTTTTCTTAATTAAATTGCAATTGTCAGTTCACATCTTCCTTTTATTATTTAATGAAGTGACCTTAAACAAAATTTTGTATAATGTCTAGATTATATAATATATTTTCAATATTTAATTATTGGGAGTAATTTTAGTGGATTCAATAGTTGATGTCATGTTGATCTTGCATGAAAAATCTTTTGGAAACTTTAGGTGACAAATTGTATGTAAGCATTTAATTGATTGTGCGTATTTGAAAAGTATATTGTTTAATCACCTTATGACATGTTGATGGAGTACGAAACAAATGATGGATTGATGTAAAATTAAGTATGGTTATATATTATTTGAATTTAAGGATTGTGAATTTTGTTAGAATTTTTCTTATATTTAAGGGAGTATGACTAATTCTTATTACTATTAGTTTTCATTGTTTATCCCCCATATAGGATTTAACAAAAAATATATATCAATATATATAAGTTGTATCTTAAGTTTGATGATGATAACATTTCATTCTATAAAATGTAGATTCAAACATGCATCCTACTGTAATAATTGCATTTTGTTTCTTCTGTTGTGTTTCGTACAGGAAAAGCACGACAGTCATCATCTAAAAAAGATCCAAGAAATTCACCTGTTGTTCGAGCAGTTGAAAAGTTGGTTCCTTCCTTTTCATATAGGTAATTTTGATTTTACTTCTTTCCTATGATCAATTCTCTCATGTTTTGGCAAAAAATGTCAATGATCATTGTGTTGTCCATGGTCAATTTTACAGTGGTTCCATGGAAAGACTGAAGAAGTTGATTGGCTAATGAGAATGTTGCTCAGCCCGAGAGAATAGTATCTTGAGGTACTTGTGCTTTTGTATCTACCTCTGCCACTTTTGACATTTTGCAAATACTGAAGATTTGCTTCCTTTTTTTTGTTTTAATTCAATGTAATTTAGTGGCTGTGTATTTTGTAATCAGAAACAAGTTGGGTCTAATATGCATACTATATGTTCTGTAGTGCTTTTCTATTCTTTTGAGTTCTTAATTCCCATATTTTATGTCCTTACATATACTTTGAATAATATATAAGACATGAAATATTAAAGAAAGAAAATACAGAGAGGAGCAGGAAAAGCTTAGCAAAATAGAAAAAAAGTTTTGCAAGTCCCAGAAAACACATGCTCTGACATTATTTATATTTTGAGCATTACGTACTCCTCTATCAGTAGTTATATTATTCACATTGATATGTTTAACCATAATATATATTTGCCTTATTCTTGCAATTTATCCCATTCTATTCAGGTCACAATTCCATAATGTAACTTTCAATTTGCAAATTTGATATTTAGTCTTCATCCCATATGATTTTAGCTTTCAATCTTATGATAATATTTTATTGAAGAAACATTTTATTCAATCTCAATTTTGACAGCGCATTTGCTTATGTATTGATCCATCTACTTAATTTTAAATCCCGTCTATAGACAAGCTTTTACTCATCAATCATCAATATCATTAGTATGAATATCAACACGTATTAGTAATTTTAGCCAGACTGGTACTGTAGTTTTACAACACCAATTTTTTTTTCCCCCCAATTTTTACATGGTAAAAGAGAACATGAACTCTACCAACAAGCGTGTTGTTAGATTTGCAAGGGTGTTCAACTCACATCCATGGGGTTTAATGTTCAAGTCCTGAATGTAGCAACGTTAAACTTTATTTGGAGAACTTACCATCCAAAGGGTTCTACAAATGCCCAATTCAAATTTGTGGGTTGCTCAAACATTTAGTGATAGGATATCAGATGACTAAAGACAAATAAAAAACAGAGAGAGAGAGAGAGAGCATGGTGTAAATTTCTTTTTGGAAAAAGTGAATTAATTTCTCAAAAGGTTGCACAAAATAAAGTAGTACTTATTTGGGGAAAAATTATTCAAAGCATTGGTAGGAATGGGAAAATATACAAGATCAGCTGTTATAACAATATGCTACATTAGTTTTTAGTAAATAAAATTATTTGTAAAGAAATCTTGTCACCTGTAACGAGATTTAAACTTATAACTTTATAAATTTAATTCAATCAATTTTTATTCGTGCTCAGTAAACAACCAAACAACCTGTAGTTGCTCAATCTTCACATTCCATAACTTCTAACATAAGATCCCAAAAGTAATATGCCACCCTTGGTTTCAATGAAGATGTAAAATTTATACCAATAGTGAAACACTGGCCGAAGTTCAATTGAAATCTATTATTTTGAATTTTAGTTTACACTTAAAAATTATAAATAAAATTATTTATTTTAAATATCTATAAGGTAATAAATTATAAAATAAAATGAATTATCATTAACATTTTTACTAGGGTAAAGGTTCAAAAATTTTTTTTATCATTTTCCGAAAATATCATCTAGCACTATAAACAATTTTTGGTGAAAAATGCACACAATGATTAAAAAAGGAGCTTAAAATGTCATAAACGTTAATTTTGACTAATGTCATTAAGTCATTGACCTAAATGTTTGTTTTTTATCTAGATGTGGCCCCAAAATGAATGAATTTTGAAAAATAATCTTAATTTCTGGAATCCTCAAGAAATTTTAAGCTTTAGATGCTGTTTACATAAAATTCTGAGACACTGAAAAAAAAATTATTTTCCGTTGATAAATTAGCCCTTAAACACGATGTAGCTTTTCTTGCTTCAAATTGATGAATTTTAAAAAATAATCTTGATTTCTGGAATCCTTAAGAAAAATTGAGCCATGGAATTTAATTTGTTTCCAAGCAATTTTGGTATGATGAAAAGTTTTTATTCTTCTAATTCTAAACTAGCCCTAAAATAAGATGTGGCCTTTCTAACTGCAAATAGATGAATTTTGGAAATAATACGGATTTCTGGAAACCTCTTGAAAAACTGAGTTCTGAGATAGTGAAATTTTTTTTATTTTTTTGATACTAAACTAGCCCTAAAACAATTGAAACAATATGGAGCTACAAAGATAGTTATTAAATCTTTAGCACCGCATAAAAATAGCTTTTATAATCCCAAAAAGATGAATTTTTAAAAATAATATTATTTTTGAAATCTCATAAAAATTGATCATAGAAATTGTTTACACAAAATTTTAAAGATAATGAAAATTTTCATTTTTTACTCTAAAATGGCACTTAAACAAGATGTAACTTGGATTAATTTTAGGAAAAAATGATTTAACGGTGTTAGTGAAAATTAACATATGTGACAATTTAGGCCCCCTTTTAAAACATTGTGTATATTTTAGCACCCAACAATTATTTATGGTATTAAATACTCTTTTCGTAAAAGATAGATGGTATTTTTCAACATTTACCCTTTTTCTATACACGGAAGTGATAAATTCTTAAAAAATAACATCTTGTTATTAAAATAACTTCTAATAAATGGGATAATAAAATTTAGAATATGCTATTTTAATTTTTAATATAAATGTGAAATAAAATATTTATTAATATTTTGATTGTCAGAGTTATCTGTGTTCAGGAAATGAAAACTGTGTACAGTTATTTAGGCTTCAGTAACTGACATTCAAACCTTTTTATTTTATTTTTATAGCATCATGTTTTCTATTTACGTATTTCTCAAATTAACTTTTGAATTAGTAAAATAAGATATGTACATCTTTCAAATTCAAATTGTTAAAGAATCACTGTTGGTTCCCTGTCATGGGGGTTCCTCGTTTTGAGGGGTGCTAGGATTTTCCTGAAGCTTTTCTACACTAGTGTGGTGATCCTTTTGCTGTCGGAGAATGGAAGATTCTGGGAATGCTGCTTTGGAATACCAAGGGAATAAAAAAATGGATTGAGAATGGTTGTGGATATGATTACAGCGGCGCGAGGAAAGTTTCTTGATGATGAAGAGAGAACTCTTATTGGTAAGGTGGTATCGAGGGCACGTGTGGGTTACTTGGCTATCAAAGGCTCAGTGTTGGCGGCATGAAAGTCTTCGGGAGAGGTAGAAGTTAAATCCATTGGGTTCAACTTGTTCTCTTTCATGTTTACAAGTATAGAGGAGGTGATGAGGGTGCTGCAGGAGGGTCCTTGGGTGATATGAAACCATATGTTGAGCTTGCAAAGAAGGAGGCGTTATCTGAGTGACAGTGAGTTGCAGATTAATTCGTGCACCTTTTAGGTACAATTTCATAATATCCCTCCGGAGGGAAGGCTAATAAGTAACATAAGACTCATGGCCCAAGCTGTTGGAAGGGTTATTGAGGTGGAACATCCAAGGGATATGAAGTATCAGAGGCGCAACTATGGCAGAGCCAGAGTGGAGGTGGATATTGAAAAGCCTTTAGTCCCTGGTTTTCTGGCTCCAAGACCTGATGATTTGGATGATGTGTGGATTCAGGTAAAATATGAGAAGCTGGTAAGATTTTGTTCCTGTTGTGGTCGTCTGGGACATGAGAGCATATCCTGTGAATAAGAGGTCTCGAGGTTTGGGGTGGATAAGGGTAGCTAGGGATATGATGCATTACTGTGTGTGCAAGCTGTCTGGCAGTTCATAGTTCCGGTGGAGGAAAGGGATGGTAGGTCGTTGGAGGGGAGGGAAGGTTTGCATGGGGGAAGTCTATAATGATAAGCTACTGGGGGAGAGGAGAGTAGGCAGCGGAAGTACGACGAAGGGGGAATGCTCGATGAGATCTTTGGCTGACATGAGGGAGATTGGAGTTAGTAACTTGACAAGAGCAATTAATATGGTGGCTGTTGACTCCATGGACTCTGTGGGGAATAGGGGAAGTAATATTATATGCTTGAGGCCCAAGATCAATGGTGTTATTGGGAGGGGGTGTTTGGGTCGGGGTATGGAGGCCCAACTGGGGTCGCTCGGTGAGGGGGGAAGTAAGGATAACGGGATTGGGCTGAAGGGTGTTTAGAGTGGGCTAGAGTTGGGAGTTAGTGAATTCCTTAAAAGTAGGAGAGGTGCTGAGGGGTTTTTGGGCATGTATGTGTATGGATCAAGGGCTTTGAGCAAGAGTTTAGCCGAGATTGGGATGATAGTGGGGATGATGGGTGACTGTTTTCAGGGGATAAAGTTGAAGAGGAGTGCAGAGGATGAGTGGGAATCTCCGGTGGCTAAGCGAGGAGAATATCATGAAGGAGAATTCGACCAGTGTGGGGGAAAAGAAGCTCGACTGCTAATGAGTTGGAGAGAGGTATTAAAGTGGACGCCTCCAATTGATGGGAGTTTTTCATTTTGAAGGTATGTTAGATCGTTAGGGTGTGTATCGGAGGAGTTGTCAGGATATGGAAGGGGAAGAAAAAGGGGAAAGGGTGTTAGTCATTGAGGAAATTCAGGAAGAGAAGAGGAGTAGGGGGATGAGGTGCGAGGAATCTCTGAAGGGGCAAGGATAGAGGATGCTAGAGAGGGAAGTGGAACTGAAAATGATGGGTGTGGTGGCTGACCAGAATCAGCCACGCAGAAGCCGTGATGTGTTTGGGATGGAACTGTTAAGGGCTTGGAACTACCTTAACAGTTCGGAATTTAAAGTTCCAATGCAAAAAATACAAACCAAGCATTGTTTTTATGTTAGAAACAAAAATGAAGGGTACTAAGGTGGAGAAATTAAGAAGGAAGCTAAAGTTTGATAATAGAGTGTGTTTTGAAGCAGTGGGTAGATCTGGGGGACTAGCATTGTGGTGGAAGGAGGATGTAGGTTTGAAGATAAGTGTTATTAGTAGACACATTATTCACATTGAGGATGTGACTTATCAGAATGTGGATAGGGGCGTAATAACAATGGTGTATGGGTCGCAAGGTACTGCTAGGAAGACCAGGAGGTGGCAGTAGTTGCAAAGCTTGAATCTTGTTACTGATATCCCATGGCTTGTGTTTTGGGATTTTAATGAACTTTTGTATGTGTCGGATAAGAAAGGAGGAAATGATTGTTCTTTGAGGAGTCTGGATAGATTTAGGCAGTTCATGATAAATGGTAATTTGGTAGAATTAGATTTTAAGGGGTGTAAGTACACTTGGTGCAATAATAGGGAGGCATATCAATGCATTAGAGAAAGGTTGGATAGAGTAGTGATAAATTTGAAATGGAGGGATCAATTTCAAAATGGCCAAGGAAAGGTTTTGGAGGCTATAGGGTCCGACCATTGCCCTATTTTGATTGATTTTGAGTTCAAGGAAGTGAGAACCCTTTATCTGTTTAGATTTGATCAGAGATGGGTTTCTCATCCAGATTTTAAGGAGGCGGTCAATGAGAGATGGGAAGATGGAGGTACGACTAATCTTGGAAATTTGGTTACCAATTTGAGTAGAACCAGGTTGGCATTGTCTCATTGGAGTAAACGGGAGTTCAACAATTGTCAAAAGGAAGTTAATAAATTGATGGAGGAAATGAATGAATGTTTGGGGTGTGATTGGAGTAAAGATGTGGAATTGAGGGTGGCTGTCTTGAAGGAGAAAATAAGGGTTTTATGGGAAAATGAGGAGTTGTATTGGGCATAGAAATCTAGAGTATCATGGCTTAAGTGTGGGGACAAGAATACAAAGTTTTTCCATCTATCTACAGTAAGAAGAAGGAGTAGGACAAGATTTCACGTTTAAAGGATGGGGGTGGCAGGTGGCTGGAAGAAGAAATGCAAATGGAGACTGTTTTGCTAAGTCTTTTCGGGCGTTGTTTGGGACTGTGGGAAGCAGGGACTCTTCGAAAGCTTTAGATTGTCTTGAGGGGATGGTAACTAATCAGGATAATGAGAAGTTGATGGTCCCGATATCACAGGAGGAAATTCGCCAAGCAGTGTTTTAGAAGGGAAGGTCTAAAGCTCCGGGTCCAAACGGTTTCACAGGTGCATTTTTTCAGGACTGCTGGGAGATGATAGGACCTCAGGTGTGTGATCTTGTGAAGAAGTTTTTAACTAAAGGTTTTTTGTTACATGAGATAAATGTGACTGATATTGTTCTTATACTGAAAATTGCTTGTCCTGAGTCTGTTAGCGATTATCACCCTATTTGTTTGTGTAATTTTGTTTATAAGATTTTCTCCAAGTTTTGGCAAATAGACTCAAGGGGTTGATGGATAGGTTGATTGATGATAGTCAATGTGTGTTTTCCCTTGGTAGATTGATCCAAGATAACATTATTGTGGTGCATGAAATTTTCCATCATATGAAAGGAAAATCAAATGGTTCTTATGAGGTTGTGTTAAAGCTAGATATGAATAAGGCCTACGATCGGGTTAAATGGGACTTTTTATATGCTACTATGATTAAAATGGGGTTTTGTCAGGGATGGGTTGAAAGAATCCTCTGGTGTATTAACTCTGTTAATTTTTCTGTCAAGGTTACCGGAAAAAGAATGGCAAATATTATTCTTATGAGGGAATTAAGACAAGGTGACCCTCTCTCTCCCTACCCATTTATTTTGGTCTGTAATGTGTTATCCAAGCTTATAGGTTGGGGGAAAGGGAAGGAAAAATTAAAGGTATCGTTGAAGCCAGGGGTTGTCCAGCTATTTCTCATAGTTTTTTGCTGATGATGCTGTTTTGTTTCTCCAAGCAAGGAATGGTGTTTGCAAGAATATGAAGGAGATTATTGAGGTGTATTGTAAAGCGTCGGGTCAGTCCTTGAATCTGAGAAAGTCGTGTTTGTACCTTTCAAAAAATTGTCCTATGAGATTGAGAGAGAAGATTAGGCAGATTTTTCAGATTCATGTGGTTGATGCCCTGAGAAATTAATTGGGCTTGCCTATAATCTGGGGAAGGTCCAAGTCTAGGGCCTTAAACTAGGTTTTGGATAGGGTGGAGAAAAAAGTCCTGGGATGGGATTATAATTTTCTATCATATGCGGAAAGAGAAGTTTTGATTAAGGCAATAGTTAATTCAGTTCCAGTATATCCCATGTCTTGTTTCCTGTTTCCAAAAAAATATTCTGGAAAGACTGGATAGAATAGTGGCAAAATTCTGATGGAGTAAGGGTAAGGAGGAGAGGAAAATTCATTGGGTTTCAAAAGAGACCCTTAGGAAAAGAAAGGTGGATGGGGGTATGGGGTTTAAGGATTTGGAAGCCTTTAACCATGCATTGATTGTTAATACCTTGTTTTGATGATGACAAAATGAAATGATTATAAGTTTGAAAACTAAAATGATTTATCTATCATCAGTCATAACTCAATACTCTGTATGAATACTCGAGCATTGATTCACAGTATTGGTTTTAAAACTGAGCTTTGTGCAGTACTTTCAGTGAATACTTCATGTATTGATTTAAAGTATTGTCAATACTCGAGCACTAGTCACCAATGCTCGAGCATCGAGCTTTGAAAAGGAGTTATGAACAGTGCTTCCAACAAGTACTTCAAGCATTGGCTTAAAGCATTGCCAATGCTCGAGCACTGAGTTCATAGTGCTCGAGCATCGGCTAAGTCAAGGCACTCAGACAGTGCTGCAAAGAAATGCTCCAAGTGTTGACTGAAAGCATAGCCAATGCTCGAGCACTGAAGACCCAGTGCTCGAGTATTGTGGTTTTCAAAGATACTCGTAGACAACACTTCAAGCATTGGCTGAAAGTACAGCAAATGCTCGAGCACTAGACACCAGTGCTCGAGCATTGTGAGTTTCTGGCAATACCTTCAGACAATACTCCAAGCAGAAGCTTCCAGCAGAGCCAATGCTCGAGCACAGTTTTTCAGTGCTCGAGCACTGAGGTTCTTCACAGTCTGCTGGAATGAAACACTGCAAGTATTGAGTGAAAGCATTAACAGTGCTCGAGCACTAACATCCAATGCTCGAGCATCGGGCCAAATTTTTCACTGTTCACTAATACTATATGCAAATGCTCCAGCATTCACTACCAGCATTCCCAATGCTCAAGCACTATGATATAGTACTCGAGTATTGTGACTTTTCAGAACTTATATTTTTCAACACTTGCACAGAATGCTCGACCAATTTTAGAAGGCATTATCAATACTCAAGCACTGTGTTTTATTACTCGAGTATTTGATTCTTTTTCAAACACTTTCATTCAAAACTCGAGCAGTGTGTCAAAGTGGCGTGCCCTGTCTCGCGAATCGCAAAACAGTGTTGTTGGTCAACCTTGAAAATTTGCCAAGAATTAAATTTATAATCTCCAAGGGTTGTATAGTTGCAACCCAGGGTCGTTCTCACCGGAAGCAAACGCGCACCAAAAGTTTTTAGCTTATGTTTGTGTTTGCTATGCAAAAAATGCAAAGGGGGTTATGGTTTGAATTAAACTATTCTACTAAACTAAATAGGGAAACTAAAACTTGTTTTTGGTATTTTTGAAATTGAAGAAGAAAAATTAGGCAAAACCGGAATAAAGATGGAAGTGTTATGGAAAGATCTTCTTGAAAATGAATTGGGCCATCATAGTTCGCAACGGGTTAGGTAAAGTAATTGCTTTTCGCACTAAGTTTTCGAAATCATAAACCCTAACAATTCGAATGGGTCCGGAGATGCACACAGTGACCTCCTTCTATATCCCCACCACGACTTGTTAGGTCACGAATAACATGGAATGAACTCCACCCCATGAAATCCTTGAAGGGCAGTTAATGTGTGTACGGAAATCGCAAAGTGACAAAATCAACTTCATGCATGTTGACTCTAAAACCAAGCACAACTAGGATGATAGAAGAAATCAACAAGTTTTCATTGAATAAACCAAATGAACTCCATTTAGCTTTGTTAATCACAAAACAACTCAATACACAATAATCCAAGTTTGGCTCAACCGAGACCAAGCATTTA
>JANTPZ010129450.1:0-11099 GCA_025593235.1 Vachellia pachyceras
TCTTTCTCTTTCTTACTTTTCTCTTTCATACCCACTTTTTCTTACTTTTTTACCTCGAAATCTGTAAAAGCTATAACTTCCCAAACATAAATCACATTTCAAAACCTAGGTTTTACCTCGGAATCTGTGAAACCTAGGTTTCAAACCTAGCATCCAAACCAGCCCTTAATCGGATTCCAACAACCATATGCCATCTGGAATTTATAACCGAGAACTTCATAAAATCCATACACCACCGTCTTTATGATCATCCGCAAGATTGTCAAGTAATTTGAGGTCACTCTACATACATGTTTGCTAAGATTTTTGTAAAAAGGTAATTTGTTGATACATGAGCATGTACTCCAAAGAGGTGTATAAACGCCTACAACGGTGATTGAAAATGTTTACAATCAAGTAGCAACAGTGGCGCACACTACCGAACTGCGCCATTACCCATCCCTGTACTAGACACCTGTAATAGATACAATAATACACAACAACAACGACCATTCTGAAAATAGAGGAACCGTAATCACTAAAAACAACGATGATGCAACTGATACAAGAATTAAGATATTAAATTAATAGGTCCTACCAAAGTATCCCAAGTTCTACAGTGTCACCATCACTAGGTATGACCATGACCTTGCTGAGCCTTTTTCTCAAAGAAGAGTCCTACAGTTGCAAAGATGGTAGAAGTTTCGGCCATTGCACCATTCCCATAAGTCCCACAAGCCAACTTCTTTGAAACAGGTGGAATGAGGTTAATGCCAAGTTCGTCAACGGCCATGAGATGCCTTTCTGTGAAAGGATTCGTCCACATTAAAGTGTTCATGGATGGTGCAACAAAGAGGGGCTTGTTGTAGTCCCATGCTCTTACAATACAAGTCAGTAGATTGTCGCACAATCCTCCAGCAATCTACAACAGCAGTTATTTAGGTTAAGACTATGGAACAGAAAGAGGCAGTTTTTACTTGTCAACTACTCAAGTATCTCAATACACACGTACCCTTTGCTAAATACTATGTAAACTTGAAAAACTGAACATGTACGTCCATGAATTGGCACCAAAACTGCATCATGTGGCTGGTCATTTAGACTCATACAGGCGAGATTGATTTCTATGCAGTAAATCATTTGCAGTGTTTAGATTCTGACCCTCTATGTAGAGACACAAATCGGCCAAATTTTTTTGGTTTGATTACCTTGCCTAAAGTATTTGCTGATAAAGGAGCAATAACTATGATATCAGCCCATCGACCAAGCTCAATGTGAAACACGCCATCACCTAGTTTATTCCAACTACGCCATTCATCCTCATCAGTATACAAGATCACATCCCTGGGAATTGTTGTTCTATCAATGAAACGCAAAGATGCTCTTGTGGCAACTCCTTTTACTTCTGCCCATTCGAGATTGGCAAACTTTACAGCAGCAACGCTTCCGGTTGCAGCAAGAAGAATCCGAGGCTTCCTTAAGCCACTAGCATTTACTAGAATAGACCCTTCTGAATTTAGAGGCTCAGAAAAGGCCATCATGCAGAGATTTCAGTCGATTCTCCCCTATTTGGGATCAAAAACAGGAGTTTCAGCTCACTCGTTGGACCTTCAACCAAGAGGGTAAAATCCCATTAGAGTATGACACCTTGTGCTTTTTGACATTCTTAACGCACGAGAATAAATTCCCACGACACGAAAAACCCTGAAGACAAAGCATTGCTGTAGTACACCCGGATTTGTTAGAAAATTTCATATCCCTTATCGATATATTTCAGGGTAGAATATCAATATCCACCTCAGTACAACATATCAAATTCCCGCATCGCTGCTTTATACATTCATAGAATAAGGGCTTAAATCATCATATTCATTGTTAGGTATATTCAGAACATAAAACCCCGGCAATTACGAAGCTGATAACATCAGGAGTGCGGGACAAATATTTCCTCTGACAAATAATGAACACACACATCAGTAACTAAGGGTATATAAATGAAGGTAAGAAAATCCATCTGCGTTTCTCTAAATATGCAAAAACTAGTCCATTTATCAAGAATAATGCAAAATTACAGTATCACTGATACATCCACGTATAGGAATATATATTAAGATCATTACGTAAACGCTATTTACACACACACACACACACACACACACAGAGAACGCAAACCACTAGGAATAACAGACTTAAGATTATTAGGAAAAGGATAATCGCTAAACAAATAGTGTGCATAAACAGGAAACACCGCCTCAAGATGAAGGTAGGAAAACCCGCCCACGTGCAATCACAGTCACGGTTTCACAACTACGCGAAAACAAGTGTATTTGTCAGGAACGCAGGAACAATGGGACATTGTTTTGCAAAGAAAAAAGAAACAAAGAATCTTATTTAGTAGAGCATTTCCCCCAGGGTTACGCATATTAAACGGGAATTTTGATATAAATGTTCATGATCTACAAGGCATTCCATCAAACAAAAAGACTACGTTTATCCCCTTCACGTGAAGACTGTATAATATCAGTAGAACAATGTCATAAGCCACGCCAGTAATTTCAAGTTCTAGAAGATGAGTGAGAAGAGGAAGGGAAGAAAAATGTCGTACCGAACTGAATGAAACCGACTATTCTGAAAGATATACCAAGAATAGCCCAACCTACAAATTAAATTCGCAGTTGAAGCAATACGCTGCCCGAGATCGTGCGTGAAAACGCGATCGTTCCTTATGAACTCGGACAACTATAGGAAAAGAAGTGAAACAAAGGACTGAAAAAGAGAACAGGAGGAGGAGCAGGAGGGAGAAAACACCCGTAAAAAAAAAAAGAGTAGAAGTAATATCACCTTCCAAGTTTGTCTGGTATACTTTTGCCGGTTAAGTCTATTACTCAAATCTCAAAATTTCATCCGCAACTCAAATAATGAAACGATCAAGAACGAGCTCTCGAGAGAAAACGCTGAAGAACCAAAAAATCGCAGCTTGAGAGTTTTAAATGGCAAATTGGCGCTTTCAAGGGTCAACCTTTGGAATTTTCATATTGCCATGAGAAGGAAACGATTTGTCCCCCCAAAATTCTCTGAAGCATTTCTTGTTCTGATGATTGGGCCCTCAAATTGGGCCCACACATACCTAACAGCCCAAGGAGACCACGAAAATAAAATATTATCACCGACTTCGATCTGCAATGGTAATCACAGAAGCTTCAGACTCCTCCATAACTTCTATTCTGTCTTCAAGAAATTTGTATGTCTTTAACAGTAAAATTAAGTAATTAACGTACACCACACCCATCGTTCTCTATTACGAGACCAAAAACAACCTTAAATGGAAAATACCAAATTATGTTTTCTCCATTCTGTTCATATGAAGTAATAGGATATAGAAATAGTATTTTAGTACAATCGGTCACCAGTCAAATGGCAATATACCATATGCAACATGCTCCTATTCCAGTAGGTGTGAGGTAGCAAATAGAAAAGATTCAGAGATACTTCATTTGGAGTGGAGGTGAAGAGGAGTAGAGTCCATGCAGTGAGTTGGATCTGTTGTGTACTTCAAAGGAAGGAGGGCTTGGCCTAAAAGATATGGGGATAATGAATGAAGTTCTGTTAGGAAGAAATCGGTGGAACATAATTGCAAAACCCAATAGAGTGAAATCGTGGCAAAAGAAAACAGACTCGAAGGTTTGGCGAAATCTTGCTAGATTATGGCCTCAAATGACAAACTGTGTGAGATGGGGGTTAGGAAATGGGGAAATAACCAGATTCTGGAAGGATTGTTGGCTGGAGGAGAATAGGAGATTGGAAGATAATTGTATAAGACAGTTAAATGAGGGAGATACGAGTTGTAGGGTCAAAGAAATAGTGGGCTCAAATGGAGAATGGGACCTTGCGAAGCCAGAGGAACTGACAAGAAGGAATGAGGTTAATCCTTGCTATACCACCTCCAAAAGCAGAATGTGGAGATGATAAAATCAGTTGGGGCACCAGTCTGCAGGAAGGATATGTAGTGGCTAAAATGTACCAGAAGTTGAAGAATGAAACATGTAAAAAAGATGGACTGTGGAATAAAATATGGAAGTGGAAAGGTCCCAAACGGGTTCAATTGTTTATGTGGCTGACAACCCACAAGAGACTTCTAACAGCTAAGAGAAGAAATAGGATAATTGGTGGATGCCCAAATGGCTACAAATGTAATGATGAGATTGAAACCATAATGCATGTGATGCAGGATTGTAATGTAGCAAAGGAAGTACGGAGGCAAATGGGGCCCCAAAATTACAAACCTGAATTTTGTTCACCGCAAAATAAATAATGGTTTAGGTGGAATCTAACGAGGAAGCATGTAAAGAGAATGACAGTTCGCTTTACTGTGCTGGTTTTTATGGGGCTGAAGAAATAGGGGTCTATTTGAGGAAGGTTTTGTTTTCCCGGATCAGACCAATACGATAACTGGGAACTGGGAAGTAAACTGATGAGGTTATCAGAGCCAATGAACGATGGAATGGCATGAAAAATAGAAGGCAAGAGAGGAATATAAACTGGGAGGCAACAATGAAAGGTTGGGTGAAGCTCAATGTTGATGGTGCTTCAAAGGGAAACAATGGCATGGTAGGATGTGGAGGTCTATTAAGGGATTCGGAGCAGATGGACTAACAGATTCTCAAGAAAATTGGGAATGTGATCTGCTATTAAATCTGAAATATGGGGTGGGATCACAGGTCTCCAACTAGCAAGGAAATCAGGTATCAAGAGCTGTTGTAGATATCTTGAATGGACTATGAAACTGTTGTATGATGATTTTGTGGCAATATCCTTCCCACGTAGAATAATGATAATACAGAAGAATGGGCATAGTCCCCATATTTCCACCCGAAAACAAGAATATAGATTTCACATTTCTAAATCACGTGTTCATCCGTACATTCTTTAGGTTAAATTGTGGCGTGAATGCGGAAAATTCAGGAAATGCACTTTCGAGTCCTTCAATTTCTGAGTTTAAAGGTAAGGACATTATTACTTGAGATATTTTCTAATCTATAAATTAAGATAATCATCATCAATATATATATACAAGTACGTAAAAATAATTAAAGGACATTTTTTTATTATGAGTCGGTTCTTTTTTAATTTTTTGTTTCTTCTCTTTCCCTTTTTTGACAGAAAGATAGAAAATTGAAAAAGCTTTAGAACTTGTTCGTCGATTTTGGGTCTTCTCTGCGGAGTCTGACTGTCAGATAAAGCGTAAAGCTTGGTTGTTTCATCTCCTTCGTCAAGAAAACGACCAATAACTAATCGAAATCGATTTCCTTTTACCTTTCATTTCTTGATACAGTGTTAAATAATTTCTTGTGTTAGTTAGTCGTTTTCTTTTTTTGGATCATATTGCTGAAAGATACCCAAATACCTTCCGTTTATGCGATAATTACATTCTTATAGTCCGTTGAGCATTCAATTAAGATTCATCTATGTTCCAAACAAACCCTACTACATACGCAAATCCAGAATCTTGCCAGCATCTCGCTGATTATAAGCTCAAACACAGCTTATATGGCTACAAAGCAATCCAGAAGTTCCTCGTTACCTCCCCAACTGGAAAGTCCAGCGTGAAGAAACCCAATACAAAGATACCTAGATGTGATTACTGTAATAGCTATGGAGGTAGACTTTATATTTGTTTGATTTGCTCTTCAGTCGTTTGTGTGGATCATACACTCACGCATCCCCAATCCGAGCCTGGCCATAGCATGTTCGTAGACACTTCAAGGGCAGAGCTCTATTGTGGACTATGCCGCGATCAAATCTATGATCCTGATTTTGATCAACTTGTGGTGTTTAAGCACTTGGTGTCTATGCCAAACAGTGATTTTGGAAATGAAAGCATTGGACAAAGATTGACCAAAAGGAGGAGATTGGCTTCAGGCATTGGATCACTGGATCCGGAGAAATCCAAATGTGGTGTTCCTATGATCGATCGGCTGGAGAAACCCTGTTATCCGCCAGGTTTGAGAGGACTGAATAATTTGGGAAGCACGTGCTTCATGAATTCTGTGTTGCAGGCATTATTTCATGCTCCTCCTTTCAGCAAACATATCCTGAGTGGTGGGCATCGTCCTGAATCTTGTCGGAAGATAGCCACCGACCGGTTATGTTTGCTCTGTGATGTTCATGCGATGTTTTCGGCCATGTTTTCTGGCGATCGAGGTCCATATAGCCCCGCTCAGTTCCTCTACAGGTCTGCCACTGTTCTGTCTTTGAACTCGTTGATTTTAGCCAATTCGCAACTAGATAGGCGTTAATGTCAATATATATAATAGTTGACATGCACTTAGCAGTCGGATCTGTTCTACTTCTAGTTTTTGTGGGATACTTCATTTGCTCGTTGTTGACTTGTTTTAAAGCCGTCCGATAAATTTTGCTTCATTAGTCATGCCTTAAGGCTCGTTATGCTTTTTCACGCAATAAGGTTGGGGTTGATTATTTTCTTGCATATTCTAGCTGCAATTTTTTTTGGAGCATCTTCAATTCAGACTTGAGACAGTCAGGTCTTTGGATGTATTATGTTGCTTTGATGCACAAAAAGCCCATGTTTCCTGTCCCGTGGTTGCTGAAACCTTTTGTTTTTGTTTCAAGCTGGTGGCAGCATTCAGAAAATTTTGCAAGTTATGAACAGCAGGATGCTCATGAGTTCTTCATTTCGATTTTGGATATGATTCATCAGAGAGAGGGCAAAACAAGAAACAAAAGCAGAGGTACTTGCATTCTGAGATTTGTTGTTTAACTTCGTATTCATTCTATCACATGCTCGATTTTAGAATCAAATATTTGGCTCTCCGTATCTCCTGTATAATAAACATGTATGATCTGCAGCTGGGGGATTCAGTCTGGGCATGCACTAATTGTAGGATTATTTGGGTTTCTCATGTTTAAATAACCAGGAAGATTTAAGAATGTAATTTAAAAGGTGATTATATACAAGTGTGGTAACTTAATATAACAGTGTTATTGGGTTATTCAAGTTCTGTCAAGTAGCTTTTACATGGGAAGTTTTAAAAATTCTTTTGCATTCTGTGGCACACTTTGGACATATCTCAAGGACGTTGAGTGAAAAATAATTTTACCACTAATAAGAAAATGACAAGATCTGTACTCCTGTCAGTATCTCTTAGACTTTTAGTTATTATGTTTTGTCCAAATTGATGATGCCTGCTATTGTTTCAACAGATAATGCAGATTGCCAATGTATTGCACATCGGGTGTTTTCTGGGTTGTTGAGATCTGATGTTACCTGTCTGGTATGTAGATTCACCTCAACAACCTATGACCCTTGTCTGGACATTTCACTCGACTTGGATAATGTCAACCACTCTTTCACAGAAAACGGTACAAAACTTCCCAAGCGGAATGAGGATCACAGTGTGTCAACATTGCAGGGCTGCCTGGACCTGTTCACGAGGCCCGAGAAGTTGGGTTCTGACCAGAAATTTTACTGTCAGAACTGTCAGGAGAAGCAGGACTCTTTGAAGCAAATGTCCATAAGAAAGCTTCCGCTCGTTCTTTGCTTACACATGAAGCGATTCCAACACTCTTTTGCCCAGAGAATAACAAGAAAAGTAGATCGCTACATGCACTATCCATTTTCCTTAGACATGACCCCGTACCTGTCATCTTCAATCATCAGAAGTCGATTTGGCAATAGGATTTTTGCTTTTGGGGGTGATGATTCAGATACGTTATCTCAGTTTGAGGTTTTTGCAGTAGTCACACACTCGGGGACGCTTGAATCTGGTCATTATATTTCCTATGTACGTTTAAGAGAGCAATGGTACAGATGTGATGATGCTTGGGTAATTGAGGTAGAGGAGGCTGTGGTCAGAGCTTGCCAATGTTACATGATATTCTATATGCAAAAAAACGAAGCAGAGAGGATTTGAGTCAGCATCCAGTTTCCCTTGGAAGAGGCATGTCTGTTCCTGTATCTGGGTATCAGGAAGGGATTGTGTCTTCGTCGATAGCTAGCTTGTTAATGCGTTTCGAGAGCATAATTGTTTTCTGTGTGATTGCTCGTTGCTTGTTAAAAAGCTGTATTAGGAACATGCGTCGTCAGAAATTCAGATTGTGAAAAGGCTGGTCATGGAAACTGGTGCCTGGTTGCTAATTTGACTGTGATGGAATATTTTTTCCGAGGTTATGTCGTCAACAGCATTGACACAGATTAGTGGGAGTGAATCAACCTAACTCCTTCATATTGGAAATAACTTGTCATAATATGCTTACTCAGATTCTTTGATTGCAGATTACTTGTGTACAACATATCTCGTAGCAGCTGATTTTTACTAGAATTGTTGCCACCATTGTTGTTATGTGCTCCACACAAAACGTGGGGAGAAAGTAAGAAAACTAACAGCAAGAGTTTACATGAGTAATTTTCTCCATTTAATTTCTGAAGTTTAAAAACTTTCTACATCATCATTATTCCTTTTCCTTGTTTCTGTTCCCCGTCCCTCTCTGCTTTTTTCCCTTCAAATTTGATTTGAATGATTTAGAATTTGTAAAGATGAAGAAGATGAGATAATAAAGTTGAGAAAAATCAAATTAATATAGAATTTTAGTGTTATATAATATACATGCAAGTAAATCCCAAGTCATCCAGGATAGGTAATAAGTAATAGCGATTGATTGTTTTCCTTGAACGAAACAGTCTCCGATTATAAATTAGTAAGATTTATTTTCTTCATTTGTTTGTTTGGCCGATGACAACTTGCATCTCCTATAACAATTAAAGATGACCTGATTACTTCAGAATTCAAGTCAAGAATCTCTGTAACCAAATGCTACACACATACACACAGATATATATATATATATATATAAGAGAGAGATTCTCGGGTGACTACATGTGCATTTTTGCTGATCTGGCTTCGTTAGCCAAGTCTGCCGAGCGCTTTTAATAACTCTTAAGCGTGCTTTAATGAACAAGATGAACATCTGCATCAATAGAATTTTCCCAAGATAAGGTCAGATCATTAATATAAACACATACTAATATTTAAAACGTAGCGTGTAGTGTAGCCACGAGTTAGTTGAAGCACCTATGCAAGTTGCAACTTTGTTTCATATGATTTATTTATTTACTTGCTGGCGTGCCAATTTGAGATCTTATGGATTATACACCCCTCCTCGACAATAATCAAATATGTTCAGCACAGCGAAACAAGCTATAAATTAACTACAGCTGTAATCTCTGTCCCACAAAAGTAAAAAAAAAAAATGCATCTGTAAATTTTTTTCACTTGTTCTTCGTTCAATTAGGTGATTAACAATGGCATAATCTGCTCTCACTGAACGAGGGTAAGTTAAATAAGCACCGCTTTGGCCTGCAGATTTAAACGTGATATATTTTTCGTCTGGAAACAGTAACGATCAACAATAATACTGACTTGAAAGAAAATAGATGAGTTTAAACATCAAATTTCAATTAAGAGCTCATTGGGTATGAATATTTGAATCACTTGAAAATTAAGACAGATAGGAAGGGTTAAAATTCAGGGTGTGACCATGTGATTGTCTTCTTGGCTGAAGGCTCCTTTGGGGATGGACGACCTGATTCATGAAGAAGCTTCTTCGTCAACTTTATTAAGTGGCCTCGCAGTTTCTTACTTTGTATTTACTCTCGCTGGGCTACTTGCTTGGTTTCACCCGAAAACAAGGAAAGAAAGAGAGAGAAGGTTCAGGCAGGGGCCAAGATTAGACCCTTCTTCGTACACGACGACAAAAATTCTAAAACGCATTATCTTAAATTTAATTCTTGTATTGCATTAAATATATAAATTAATTCATTTTTTACTTTAAAAAGTTAATTCTGATTTCTTTATGAAGAAAAAATAGAACTTGGGCTGATTTGTAGTTGGTGAATTATCTAATCTGTGGAAATTTTGAAAATTTTCTGTATTAAAGTTATACATGCAGAACTCGTTTGGAAAACAATGAAAAGATAATTTTACAATTTACAAAATAAATATAAACAAAAATTATCTATGTAGCTGAGAACATTGGATACGGACCACATTAGTTTATACTTAGACGCCCACGCGTTCGTTCCTGGTTGGATAATATCTGTACACTTCGCACTCCAAGAACTTTTGCACTGACCCTTCAATCTCCGTTTTCGGACAAAGGAGCCGCCCTCTCCTTTGGGTCACTATAGAGCCAGCCAACAACATCTTACACCGGGCCCCACTCCCTCCTCCTCCTCCTGTTATATTTATTTTCCCTTTTATTACCACTTTTATTACTATTATTATAGTCTTTCGAAGACAAATTTGGGGACATTTCTAGTATCCATTACTACCTTTAAAACCTGACCTTTACTGTGGATATTAGTCGTTTTCACTGAAACATTCATGAATAGAGGTGGTAATACGGGCCGTCCGGTGGGTTTGGGTCGGCCCGTCATGGGTTTTGAGCCCGGTGGTCCGGGCTCAAAATACCCATTTAAATATGGGTCATGATTTTTCAAACCCAACCCATAACCGGTGGGTTGGTGGGTTGGGCGGGCCGGCCCGTATTTTTTATATATTTTTTAATTTTTTTTAAAAAATAATATAATGAATTTTTTTGTCATAAGCCTAAAGTCCTAAATTATAAAAATACATTACAACATCATAAAGTTCAAAATTTAAACCCTAAACATCAATACCTCTACCGAACCAAAGCAAAAAACAGGGATTCCAAACAGTATCTTTAATTAAAGATAAAAATATCAACATCTAGAACGCATCAACAACAAAAGTGGAGGATTAAACTTAAAAAATG
This sequence comes from Vachellia pachyceras, assembly GCA_025593235.1. Classification (NCBI taxonomy): domain Eukaryota; kingdom Viridiplantae; phylum Streptophyta; class Magnoliopsida; order Fabales; family Fabaceae; genus Vachellia; species Vachellia pachyceras. The sequence continues at coordinate 10,792 of JANTPZ010129450.1, forward strand.
AATTTGATCTCATAATTGGCAGGTGAAGCAGGGTAGTTATCATACTATCAGATACTTACCAATCCATAAATCCAATCCAGGAATGTAAAAAACTCCAAAATAATAATATATTTTTTTTAATAGTTGCCTATTTTAAAAAATATGGGCTACCCGCCAACCAGTCGGGTTAACCCGTCATGGGTTGGACCCATATGGGTTCGGGCCAAAATACCCGTATCAAAATGGGCCTCATTTTTCAAAACCCAACCCACCATGGTTATGGGTTGGGTGGGTTTAGCCCGTGGGTAAAACCCGTATTACCGGCTCTA